>OY992893.1:55427712-55470761 GCA_963921405.1 Cepaea hortensis | reverse complement strand
GACTTCACTCTAGAAAAGTTATTTCAAGGGGCATAACTTTTAATAACATTTCTATATACTTTATAGTCATATTGTTGGACTTACTTGCACTATTGTTAAACTCATTGTCTATAGTTATTTTTAGGCATATGAATTATAATAATAATGATATAATCTTTAAGGAATTTTCAAAGTTTGCATAAAAATAATGCATAATGCATAACATTGTAACCCATCTTTTTCTGCTTAAAGAACTTATCAACTTTCATGTCGGTGATTAAAAACAGTTTTCATTAAAAATAATGAATGGTGTGTGGAAGAACATTCTTTTAAGTTACTGTGCGCCAGAGGCTGGGCGAAACCACGCCGGGTCAGATAGATAGACAGACAGACAGATAGTCGGGAACGGAAGCTTATTTGACTACTTATATGAATGAATTAAATGACATGCTCCCCACCAGGGACTGGGTGAAGCCGGGCCGGGTCAGATAGACAGATAGATAAACAGACAGTCGGGAACGGGAGAGCTTATATGACTACGTATATGAATTAAATGAGATGCTCCCCACCAGGGACTGGGTGAAGCCGGGTCAGACAGACAGACAGACAGACAGACAGACAGACAGATAGTCGGGAACGGAGAGCTTATATGACTACGTATATGAATAAAATGAGATGCTCCCCACCAGGGACTGGGTGAAGCCGGGTCAGACAGACAGACAGACAGACAGATAGTCGGGAACGGGAGAGCTTATATGACTACTTATATGAATTAAATGAGATGCTCCCACCAGGGACTGGGTGAGGGTGGTTGATGGGTGAAGCCGGGCCGGGTCAGCCAGACAGACAGACAGACAAACAAACAAGCAGACAGACAGACTGATAGATAGATAGATCCCCTCCAGGGCCTGGGCGAAGCCGGGCGGGTCAGCTAGTACTTGGTTAAAATCAGTGGAATACAAAATGATACTTCGTAATATGAAAGATGAGACTACATTAAAAAAAAAAAAATATGGAATAGCATGTTACATACGGATTGTATCTGCAGCAAAGAACCTCAATGGCTCGGAACGCGGAGAAGAAGAGAGAAGAAGAAAGAAGAAGAAGAAGAAGAAGAAGAAGAAGAAGAAGAAGAAGAAGAGAATGTTACATGACATGCTTGCGCTCAACTCTCTCTCTCTCTCTCTCTCTCTCTCTCTCTCTCTCTCTCTCTCTCTCTCTCTCTCTCTCTCTTTCTCTCTCTCTCTCTCTCAGACACACACACACACTCTCACACTCATTCACTCTCTCTCACTCACGCTCACTAACCTCTCTCACTCACTCTACAGTAATGCACTTGTGTCGATATTATACAAATCAAGTGGCATTCAAAATGATAATATAAAGATGAGAATATACAAAAAATATGGAATAGCATATTACATGACATGCATGCGCTCAACTCTCTCTCTCTTCTCACACACACACACACACACACACACACACACACACACACACACACACAAACATACACAAGCAAATACACACATATACCCAGGCACATATACACACCTACACATAAAAACACACCCACACCCATATACACATAGTCACACACACGTAAACAAATAACACACGAATACACACTCGCTCGCATACACTGCATGCATGCACACACATACACACAATCATATAAACATTAACACACGAACATACACACACACACATACACACGAACATTCACACATATACACACGCATATACATATAAACACACATGTACGCACACATAAACACACATACAAACATACTCATACACACAAGCACACATACATACACACACAGAAGAAGAAGAAGAAGAAGAAGAAGAAGAAGAAGAAGAAGAAGAAGAAGAAGAAGAAGAAGAAGAAGAAGAAGAAGAAGAAGAAGAACAAGAACAAGAACAAGAAGAACAAGAAGAACAAGAAGAAGCAGAACAAGAACAAGAAGAACAAGAAGAACAGAAGAAGAAGAAGAAGAACAAGAACAAGAAGAACAAGAAGAACAAGAAGAAGAAGAAGAAGAAGAAGGAAGGAAGAAGAAACAAAGAAGAACAAAGCAATAAGAAGGAAGAAGAAAAAAGAAATAAAATGAAGAAGGAAGGAAGAAATAAGGACGGTAAAAGGAAAGAAGAAGAAGAAGAAGAAGAAGAAGAAGAAGAAGAAGAAAAAGAAGAAGAAGAAGAAGAAGAAGGAGAAGAAGAAGAAGAAGAAGAAGAAGAAGAAGAAGAAGAACAACAACAACAACAAAAACAGCTATAACAACAACAACAACAATTTACAAACAGCATCAGTCATCAGCAGCTGTAGAGACACATTTTAAATTGCGAGTGTCGAAATGCTATTTCAAGAAGAATCTAACAGATGGAAGTTCTGCTGGGTAGACTTGTGTCCGTCCATTCCTTGCTGGCATGTCACTGCCAGACAGCTATCACTCACTCTCAGGTCTTTCAACGACTGTGTTGTCTTCTTGTATACTTAATGACCCCTGGACGAGTTGCTGGAACGCCATTGCACCAGTGTCCAGTAGCATATTTCTCAGGATAAATACTCATTTCAAAGACATGGATCGTGTCCAATTGTGCAACTAAAGTCAGCGGTGGTCATTTGGTTAACAAGCAAATTCATATTAGAGACATGAGATCACTTCAAACATGGCAGTAGGTTAGCAACAACGAGAAGACAAGAAAGGTTTCCAGAATGAAAGGGCTGGGGTCGGCCAAAACGGTACATTACCTCTTAGTGGATGTCTTCAAACACGATTGCGTGATCGTTTTTGGGAGTACATTTTCAGCCATGATTGTAACAATCATTTGAAGTACGGTCAACAGGGCTGAGAGGCTGCGGTCTTCACCTCATTCTTATAACGTCCAGTGTTCGATTTAGGTGGGAATTTTCCCCAAAACTCATTAGTATCTATGTGTCACATGCCCCATTATCTTTTAGCTAGTTAGTTCGGATACCTAGCCTTCACAGATAAGGATGACAAACAGGACGTCGCGGGTGCAAATTCTTCGTGTAAAACATCCTACGGCAGTTGGACATTACAAAGGGAAGGTAATATTTCATGTTCAACATTCTCATGCATACAGACGGCAAGTCTAAACAGAAGCTTTCATTGTCCAACATTTGTATTTATATGGAAGACAAGACCATATATAACATTTCATTGTCCAACATGTTCATGCATACAGAAGACAAGACCACGCAAAACCTTGTAGTGTCCAACAAAAGCAAACATAAACAGAATACAACACAACATAGAACTTTTCATTGATCAAAATTTACATACATATACATAAGACACCAACACACAGAACCTTGCGTTGTTCAACATTCACACACATATGGTGTTAGTCCATCAATAATGATGATGACCATTCACTTCATCCAGTGGGGTTGAACGTATGGAGCCGTGAGTTCTAAGATGGCTGGTAAGGCCTATTTTGGCTCGAAATGTTCTTTGACAATGTGGGACATATGCATAAGACAACACCACACTGAATCTTACATTGTTCAACTTTCACATACATATCCATAAGATAACACCACACAGCACCTTACATTGTTTAACTTTGACATACATATACATAATACAACACCACACAGAACCTTACATTGTTTAACTTTCACATACACATGTATAAGACAACACCACACAGAACCTTACATTGTTTAACTTTCACATACATATACATAATACAACACCACACAGAACCTTACATTGTTTAACTTTCACATACACATGTATAAGACAACACCACACAGAACCTTACATTGTTCAACTTTCACATACATATACATAAGACACCATCAAACATAACCTTTCTTACAGAACCTTTCTTAATTCAACATTCACATACATAAGACAAGACTACAAAGAATCTTGCATTGTCCAACATTCGCAGGTATACAGAAGACAAGACCACGTATATCCATTCTTTCATTGTCCAACATTCTCAGGTATACAGAAGACAAGACCACATATATCCATTTTTCCATTGTCCAACATTCGCAGGTATACAGAAGACAAGACTACGTATATCCTTTCATTGTCCAACATTCGCAGGTATATAGAAGACAAGACTACGTATATCTTTCATTGTCCAACTTTCGCAGGTATACAGAAGACAAGACTACGTACATCCTTTCATTGTCCAACATTCGCAGATATACAGAAGACAAGGCCACACATAACCTTTCAGTGTCCAACATTCGCAGGTATACAGAAGACAAGACTACGTATATCCTTTCATTGTCCAACATTCGCAGGTATACAGAAGACAAGACTACGTATATCCTTTCATTGTACAACATTCGCAGGTATACAGAAGACAAGACTACGTATATCCTTTCATTGTCCAACATTCACAGGTATATAGAAGACAAGACCACGTATATCTTCCATTGTCCAACATTCGCAGGTATACAGAAGACAAGGCCACACATAACCTTTCAGTGTCCAACATTCTCAGGTATACAGAAGACAAGACCACATATATCCATTTTTCCATTGTCCAACATTCGCAGGTATACAGAAGACAAGACTACGTACATCCTTTCATTGTCCAACATTCGCAGATATACAGAAGACAAGGCCACACATAACCTTTCAGTGTCCAACATTCGCAGGTATACAGAAGACAAGACTACGTATATCCTTTCATTGTCCAACATTCGCAGGTATACAGAAGACAAGACCGCGTATATCCTTTCATTGTCCAACATTCGCAGGTATACAGAAGACAAGACTACATATATCTTTCATTGTCCAACTTTCGCAGGTATACAGAAGACAAGACTACGTACATCCTTTCATTTGTCCAACATTCGCAGGTATACAGAAGACAAGGCCACACATAACCTTTCAGTGTCCAACATTCGCAGGTATACAGAAGACACGACCAACGAGGAGCCCAAGTCTATTCTTCACCCCCTGTAGTGTGCCTTGTTCTGTACATGACATCCACATTAATGATTCTATCACACTATTTCTATTCTACACAGTCGCCCATTTATGAACGTTTGTAATTTATTAGCAACGCTTGTCCATACATCAGTGTTAACTTGACGTTATAGTTAAATAATGTAAGTTATATATTAGTTCTAAATTTCTTTCACGTCCACACAAAACCTAGTACGATGAATGATCCTCTCGACTGTTGCATGCTTATACCTGTACACGTGTTTACATTCTACCTTGTATGCCATCATACCTTGTTAATCAGACTGTAAATTCGGAGGTGCCGGCGTGGCACAGTGTATTGTGCGCCTGCCTGCCATGACAGTGGACAGAGTTCGATGCACAGCTGTGGCAGTATGTTTCCCGACCAGTATGGCCCTGATTTCGACCAAGCCTCTTAAAATGGGCAGGAGGTCATTTTCAGACATTTTTGGGATTGATTTATTTGGTTGTTTCGGGATTTGGGGTTTGAAGATTGAGCACACCCCACTACTGGCAACGCTTATCGTATTCCGGAACGAACCTGGGGTCCTTTCTACGTCAGACTGGAAGCACTAGACTCGAACTGTTTATGAAAGATAAGTAGCAGGGAAAGGAACTGACCAGTCCACGTCTTCACGCTGTGGCCTAGAATATGTGAATGCCTAACACTTCCGAGGCGCCGTCGTTATTTGGGGGTGACAGGTTCGAATCCCGGTCGGTAACTGTAGCTGTAAATTTTTATTTAATCTAGGGCGTCCTCTATTCTCTATATCCTTCTTCTCACTTCTATGAGCGCCAAACAATAGTATGTGTGTTTATTTATGAACTGTCTTAGTGGCCTCAAAGGTTTCCCCAATTGATATTCCTTTGTAACACCCCAGCCGGAGCATATGTTACGGGGTACCTTGACCTTCACCATATTCTCTACACCTGGTTGAACCTCATGACCTTTGCCCATCTCCCAATGTCTGTTTAGACCTGATTATGACTTCCAACCAAGTGTTAATCTTACATATGGTTTAGAACGTAGGATACGATGGCCAGGCCAATATGGTCATCGTCGAACTCTAAGTCATCCAGTTGTTCTGTCGGAGTCCATTAAACTGCATGTGTGTCAGGGCTTCTTGTTTTAATGTACTGGTTACCTAATACACACACAACGGCTTGATTGGTAGTACATTACACGAGTACGGCGCAATGTCAGTTATACTAATGTAGTGACAGTTAAATTACATGAATGACATGACAGTACATTACACGAATATCATGTTAGTTATATTACATGGATTACATGAAGGCTAAATTACATGAATAAAATCAAACTGCATTAAAGACGTGAAAGTTAAATTACATGTAAGACATGAGCGTTAAATTACACATGGTTATGAAAGTTAAACTGCATCAATACCATGACAATATTCACGAAAGATAAAGTTAGTTGCAAATTCTTTACAGGACGTCACAGTCAACACCAGCATTTTTGCTGTTGTGATCTCTTGTCAAGTTTACGTTCAGTAGTTTGCCATTGCTTTCTGAACGACCGGCAACCATACCATTTCATTAAAAACCAACGCAAGGCAGTCTGCTGCCTAATCGCCTCAGCTGTGTTTCGAACGCGAGAATGCGAGATTGCGAACCACGTCCGTAACTCCACGAGAGATAGGAAACTAAATTACACGTATTACATTAAAATTAATTTACATGAATAACATAAAAGATTAATTATAAAAATGACATGAAAGTTAAATTACACGAATGACATAACAGTTGAATTATATGAATCACGCGAAATTTAAATAACACGAATAACATGAAAGTTAAGTTCCACGAATGACATCAACATTAAAGTGCATAAATGACTTCGTCTTCTTATAGTCCGTGCCTTGTGGCGTTGGTGATCATGTCTGTCCACAACTCTCTGTCTCGTATACTGCCAGTCATTTCTGAGACTGATGTCCACCCGTGTCATGATGTCAAACTGTCCACCATCTTCTCCTTATCATGTGCCATGCCTCCCCTCCTACCATCTTCTCCTTATCATGTGTCATGCCCACTCCCCTCCTACTTTCTCCTTGTCAGAATATACTCCAGATTTCCACTTCTCATGAAATCCCCAGACAATGTGGACCGTTTTTTTTTTCTGGTGCGAGTAACCAGTTCTCTTTGTGAGTTAACTTCTTTCAAGACATCTTCATTGCTTTTTTTTTATCCATCCATGGTGGTCTCATCATTCTGACATAAAACCACATCTCCGCAGCTTCAACATAATTTCTTATTAGTCTTCTAATTGTCAATGATTGTCTTCCGAACATCAGGACTGACTCGATAAAGCTGTTAAGAACTCTTTTTCTCACCTGAGGTGGTGAAGTGAGGTGAGCTAAGAATCGACATCACTGCACTCAGGACATTCCCATAAGCGCTCCGTCCCCTCGTTCAACAGCCAGCGAAGAGTCACACTACTAATCGTTCCCTTCGCTATATGATTGAAAGTTCTCTCTCAGTTTTGAGATTCTCCCAGAACCCCTGCTGATCCCCCACAATCTCATCCTTTCTACATACGGGTTATCAATCTGTTTTCCCCCCAATCTCTCCACCTGGTCCCACAAGCGCACGACCACCTCCCCCTTGGCCACCTCGAATGACAATGACATAATGCATATATTCTTCATCTAGTGATTATTCTGCCTCTGCTTGGGATATTCTACGTTTGAAATTAAATTACATGAAAGTTAACGGACACGAATGAATGTACTTCACATTACATAAATAACAGGAAAGGTAAATTACATGAATGACATGAAAGTTAAGTTACATGAATGAAGTCGCAGTCAAACCCAGCATGTTTGTTTTGGCTGTTAGTGATTTTTGGCAAGTTTACATTCATTGGTTTGCCATTGCGTTCTGAACGACCGGCACTCATACCATTGTATGGATACTATCGCAAGTCAGTCTGCTTCCAAATCGCCCGCATCAGTGTTTCGAACACGGTAGGTTTGATTGTCAATTGCGTCAGTAACCCCTTCGCCACATGAATAACACGAAAGTTAAATTACATGAATGAAATGAACGTTTAAAATACATAAAAGACATGAAATGTATCTTATAAGAATGACATGAAAGTTAAATTACGTAAATGGCATACATGTTAAAATACTCGAAAGTTCAGTTACATAAATAACATCAAAGTTACAACATTACATGACATACATTAAAGAAAAAGAACAGCCCCCCCCCCCCCCCCCCCCCCCCAAAAAAAAAAAATAATTAAAAAAATAAAATTATCAAAGGTAGCCGACATTTACGGTATATTTCAAGAAGAGTCCAAAAAGGTTGAAGACAATTATGAGTATTATTTTTCTGCTTTAATGGGGGTGCTAAAGATTGCAAAGAAACTGCACTTAGACAAAAGTAGAGGGCAGGCTTCGGGTCAAGGAACATGTGCATGACAAGAAAGCTGATTCAGCGCGACGTGTATGGACTCTCGGATACGGCGTAACTATGACACTCATTTGTCAGGGCAATGATGTCATCGTGAAGTTACAATATGAATACATAGCTGCGCCAACTGTGCTGGGGGAAGTGGGGGGAAAAGTGTTGTTGGTGGTGGGGGAGGGGTGGGGGGAGCGGAATGTCTTGAAGTGTGTGGTAGGTGGTTAACGTAGAAACGGAGGAGGTGGGGTGGGTAGAAGAGTGTGACAGAGAGTAGGGGAGTTAGTGAGAGAGATGGAGAGAGAGAGAGAGAGAGAGAGAGAGAGAGAGAGAGAGACGGAGAGAGAATGTAAGAAAGAGTAAGATAAAGTGAGAAAGGGTAAGAACGAGTTTAAAAGAGAGGCAGAGATAGAGAGAGAGATAGAGAGAGAGAGAGAGATAGAGAGAGAGAGAGAGAGAGTATAGCGAGAGAGAGAGAAAGAGTAGCGTTGAGTTAGTAAGTTGGTGAGAGAGAGAGAGAGAACGAGTAGGGTAAGTGAGACAGAGAGACAGAGAGAGAGAAAGAGAGAGAGAGAGAGAGAGAGAGAGAGAGAGAGAGAGAGAGAGAGAGAGAGAGAGAGAGAAAAGTATGTAAGTGAGTGTGATAGAATCATTAATGTGGATGTCATGTACAGAACAAGGCACACTACAGGGGGTGAAGAATAGACGTCGGCTCCTCGTTGGTCATGTCTTCTGTATACCTGCAAATGTTGGACACTGAAGGGTTATGTGTGGCCTTGTCTTCTGTATACCTGCGAATGTTGGACAATGAAAGGATGTACGTAGTCTTGTCTTCTGTATATCTGCGAAAGTTGGACAATGAAAGATATACGTAGGCTTGTATTCTATATACCTGCGAATGTTGGACAATGAAAGGATACATACTTTCAACCCCACTGGATGAAGTGAAGGGTCATCATCATTCTTGATGGACAAACACCATATGTGTGTGAATGTTGAACAACGCAAGGTTCTGTGTGTTGGTGTCTTATGTATATGTATGTAAATTTTGACCAATGAAAGGTTCTATGTTGTGTTGTATTCTGTTTATGTTTGCTTATGTTGGACACTACAAGGTTATGCGTGGTCTTGTCTTCTGTATGCATGAACATGTTGGACAACGAAATGTTATATATGGTCTTGTCTTCCATATAAATACAAATGTTGGACAATGAAAGCTTCTGTGTGGTCTTGCCGTCTGTATGCATGAGAATGTTGAACATGAAATATTACCTACTCTTTGCAATGTCCAACTGCCGTAGGATGTTTTACACGAAGAATTTGCACCCGCGACGTCCTGTTTGTCATCCTTATCTGAGACGGCTAGGTATCCGAACCAATTAGCTAATAGATAATGGGGCGTGTGACACATAGATACTAATGAGTTTTGGGGAAAATTCCTAGCTGAAATCGAACACTGAACCTTATAAGAATGAGGTGAAGACCGCAGCCTCTCAGCCCTGTTGACCGTACTTCAAATGATTGTTACAATCATGGCTGAAAATGTAATCCCAAAAATGATCACGCAAACATGTTTGCAGACATCCACTAAGAGGTAATGTACCGTTTTGCCGAACCCAGCCCTTTCATTCTGGAAACTTTTCTTGTCTTCTCGTTCTTGCTAACCTACTGCCATGTTTGAAGTGATCTTAGGTATCTAATATGATTTTGCTTGTTAACCAGATGAACACCGCTGACTTTAGTTGCACAATTGGACACGATCCATGTCTTTGAAATGAGTATTTACCCTGAGAAATATGCTACCGGACACTGGTGCAATGGCGTTCCAGCAACTCGTCCAGGGGTCATTACGTATACAAGAAGACAACACAGTCGTTGAAACACCTGAGAGTGAGTGATAGCTGTCTGGCAGTGGCATGCCAGCAAGGAATGGACGGACACAAGTCTATCCAGCAGTTGTTGAAACACCTGAGAGTGAGGGATAGCTGGCTGACAGTGACATGCCAGCAAGGAATGGACGGACACAAGTCTATCCAGCAGTCGTTGAAACACCTGAGAGTGAGGGATAGCTGCCTGGCAGTGGCATGCCAGCAAGGAATGGACGGACACAAGTCTATCCAGCAGTTGTTGAAACACCTGAGAGTGAGGGATAGCTGGCTGACAGTGACATGCCAGCAAGGAATGGACGGACACAAGTCTATCCAGCAGTCGTTGAAACACCTGAGAGTGAGTGATAGCTGGCTGGCAGTGACATGCCAGCAAGGAATGGATGGACACAAGTCTATCCAGCAGTCGTTGAAACACCTGAGAGTGAGGGATAGCTGGCTGACAGTGACATGCCAGCAAGGAATGGACGGACACAAGTCTATCCAGCAGTCGTTGAAACACCTGAGAGTGAGGGATAGCTGGCTGGCAGTGACATGCCAGCAAGGAATGGATGGACACAAGTCTATCCAGCAGTCGTTGAAACACCTGAGAGTGAGGGATAGCTGGCTGGCAGTGACATGCCAGCAAGGAATGGATGGACACAAGTCTATCCAGCAGTTGTTGAAACACCTGAGAGTGAGGGATAGCTGGCTGGCAGTGACATGCCAGCAAGGAATGGATGGACACAAGTCTATCCAGCAGTCGTTGAAACACCTGAGAGTGAGGGATAGCTGGCTGGCAGTGACATGCCAGCAAGGAATGGACGGACACAAGTCTATCCAGCAGTCGTTGAAACACCTGAGAGTGAGGGATAGCTGGCTGGCAGTGACATGCCAGCAAGGAATGGACGGACACAAGTCTATCCAGCAGTCGTTGAAACACCTGAGAGTGAGGGATAGCTGGCTGGCAGTGACATGCCAGCAAGGAATGGACGGACACAAGTCTATCCAGCAGTCGTTGAAACACCTGAGAGTGAGGGATAGCTGGCTGGCAGTGACATGCCAGCAAGGAATGGACGGACACAAGTCTATCCAGCAGTCGTTGAAACACCTGAGAGTGAGGGATAGCTGGCTGGCAGTGACATGCCAGCAAGGAATGGATGGACACAAGTCTATCCAGCAGTCGTTGAAACACCTGAGAGTGAGGGATAGCTGGCTGGCAGTGACATGCCAGCAAGGTATGGACGGACACAAGTCTATCCAGCAGTCGTTGAAACACCTGAGAGTGAGGGATAGCTGTCTGGCAGTGACATGCCAGCAAGGAATAGACGGACACAAATCTATCCAGCAGTCGTTGAAACACCTGAGAGTGAGGGATAGCTGGCTCTGCACACGGTCGGCATTTCTAACTGGGAAACAAAATACGTCGCGTCAAAATGTCTACACCTGGTCGGCGAATCTGTATGATATGGGTTGTTCGAGGAACAAAATACGTCGCGTTACAATGTCTACACTAGTCGGCATTTTGTTAACAAATTGTTGCTCGAGACGAACACTGGAGTCATCCGGCTGCAAGGCTTTGAAGTGTAGACGGAATGTCTGGACAGACGGCGGAGAGGATTCTGTGATGTGGGGAATTCTCTGGTTCATAGACAGACCGACCTATTGTTGTACGGGACAAAGAATTTCCCCAAATGAAAGCAAATTTGACGGCGGATTGACTCCAGTTAGTCGAAAACAGGCGGAGAAAACCAGACTCTGGACTGATCAGCGTCTAGACAATTTGGTGACGTCACTCAAGCCGATATAAAGGCCGTGGAAGTAAACAAGTTGTGTGAGTCGACCAAGATTTCTGAAGTGTCAAGGATCGGTGCAGTTCCGAGTTGTGTTCTATGAAAGAAACTATAATGTCAAATTGTTGATATTTATCGGCGGACATAGATCCAGTCTGTGATTGCATAGTTTCGATTAGCAACCGGAATAGGCATATGGAATGCTATTAATCATATCTAACTTAGAGTATGATTAGGAATAGAGTACAGTACTGTGCGGTGATATAATGTATTATAGGTGAGGGGATATAATATATTATAGTTGTGGTGATAGAATGTTCTATAAGTGCGGTGCTAGAAAGTATCATAGGAGCGTCGGCACTAGTATCCTATTGTGTGGCTTTCACTAGCTTGTGTGATATATCATTTTACTCAGGGAGTTGAGGACAATGTAGTGGGATAATAATTAGAGAGATTGAGGATGGTTGGGAGGGAGGAGGGGAATGTGAAATGGTAGGATCTTCCAGTAGGGCATCTGCTGGGTTTCTACCCGTTCCTTTATTCTTTCCTGGTGTTGCCATGCCTCAGATCATGTGATGAGTTATTTGGCCGTATGACAGAGATCGGATCTCTGTTATAGATCTGAGTGCTGCTATTGGCCTACACTCACCTAATTTCGGCCAGGATTGAGTTGCCCTCACCATAGTGTTCTCTATTCTACAGGTTCCATTTACATGTCCACGTAGGTGTGCTATGATATTCAACAGTGAAGTTAGAACACATCTTAGAAGATGATCGCTCAGAATTTGAAGACAGAAGTTGCTGAGAGGCCGCTACATTGGGCTTATACCCAAGTTGATTGCGGGAACCTGGCTTCTGCTGAGCAGGACATGCTGATGAGATTTATGATTAGCAAGTGATAGTTGTATCACTGAACAGTCAGAACATTATATCTATATACAACACTGATTCCAGGAACATTTATTTAAAGTTATAGAAATACCTGGAACATTCAGATTGTGGTGTTAATATGGGGAATCTTTACAACCAGTGACAATTAAGATTCCCTAGTAACAGTGACAATAGTGTTAGAATTCTCTGATTAACAATCCGTTAAATAACAGAGGAAATTCATAGTGTGAATCAGATTGAAGACTCTCATTAGACAGTGTTTGTCATGGATGTCCAAGTAGCCTAGTGGTTCGAGAGATAGCGGAGAAACTCTTCACGTGACCGGAGAAGCATGGCCTTGGTGAGGTTGCTTGTCTGGAATACATGGTGCTGGTGTGTTTTCAGCACAGTGATGAGAATGACTATACTCCTGAACACTGATCTGAGTCTATATACACTTTAGAATATACGTCACACATTCTACACATTATACACACACACACACTTCTCCTACATATACTCTTTGCTTTAATAAAATTCTGGTGTTTATTTGTTGAAGCTAGAGTTGTAAAGTATGTTATGTTGGGGAAGAATGAGAGGGGGCATGATCCAGGAGTGAGTAAGAGTGAGAAGAAGGTGTCTTCAGATTGAGGGAGTGTTGTGGACGGAGTCTGCTGGATATCTCCAGGATAGAGATATTGAATTAAAACAAATGTGGGTGTTGATTCCCCTCACTCCAGGGACAACACTAAAGTGGTAAAGAAGAACAAATAATTACTACGACATTCATTCTTTACACACGACAATCAACTTTACCAGACATACATTTTTTTTTTCCAGTCAAATCACGAGCTCCGTCAGTTATAACAACTTGCCATCTTGTTCCAAACCAACCCAGTTCTTTCAATACAGTTAGTAACAGCATAGAATATAATATGGCCTGTGGTTGTGTCTTTGAGTGACTCAACACTCAGTAACTCTTCAGTGAGTTTGAAAAGAAGTGTTTATTCCAACTATAAATATCAATAATTGGGCAGTACCATGTACATCGGTACTCTCATCCAATGCAAGAGAGTACCACAAAAATTGGTTACGTGCATCTTGAAGTTTATGCATCAAATTGTCACTTATCTTGTCAACACGTCTGACCACAATTCTCATTGATAAAGTAATTTTGTCAAATCTGTTGTTTTGTTTGTTCTGGACACATAATGTTTGCTGCATCTAGCAAACATTTCTTGATGAACTCGCCATCAGAAAATTGCCTGTTCTATTTTACAATTCTGTGTGACAGCACAAGACTATCTTCAGTTGCAGCATCTTGAATTGAAGACTGTTTAGTGAAACAGTTTGCTGTTTCTCCAAATTTTTTCACCAACTCAAGGCATTTCCTTTCCTTCTCTTCGGTCGTTAAATTGTATTCGAAATCGGAATGTTTTATTTGATAATGTCTTTTTAAATTGTATTCCTTGAAGACAGCTACTGACTCACGACACAACAAGCAAACTGATTTGCTACCAACTTTTATAAAACAGTACTTATTTGTCCATTCATCATTAAAAACACGGCATTCATCGTCAATCTTACATTTGTTATTGACACACATCATAACGGTACATGAAATGCTGTGAAATTCAACAAAATAACTTAAAAACGAATTAAATTTTCTTTATTTCTAAATGCCTTCGCGGGTCGCATAAAATCACTTGGCGGGCCGCATGCGGCCCGCGGGCCGTAGTTTGCCCACCCCTGCACTAGAGTATACGACATACATTCTACACATACACGTCTCACAAACATACACTTTTCTTTATTAAATTAATCTGTTATTAATTTTTTGAAGCTAGAGTTGTTAAGTATGTTGTTTTGGGGAAGTGTGAGAGGGGGCATGAGCAAGTGGTGAGAGAGAGAGAGAGAGAGAGAGAGAGAGAGAGAGAGAGAAAGAGGTATCCACTGACTGAGGGAGTGTGGTGGACGGAATCTGGTGGATTCTCCAGAATAATGATATGGGGATAAAAATAATGTGGGTGTTGGTTCCCCTCACTCCAGGGACGACACTTTAAAGGAACACACGACATAGTCCAAGTAGATAGAGTACTAGAATATCTATCACAATGATAGTCCAAGTAGATACAGCACTAGAATATATATCACAATGATAGCCATAGTAAATAGAGCACTAGAATATATATCACAATGATAGTCATAGTAGATAGAGCACTAGAATATCTATCACAATGATAGTCCAAGTAGATAGATCACTACAATATCTATCACAATGATAGTCCAAGTAGAAAGATCACTAGAATATCTATCACAATGATAGTCCAAGTAGATAGAGTACTAGAATATCTATCACAATGATAGTCCAAGTAGATAGAGTACTAGAATATCTATCACAATGATAGTCCAAGTAGATACAGCACTAGAATATATATCACAATGATAGCCATAGTAAATAGAGCACTAGAATATATATCACAATGATAGTCATAGTAGATAGAGCACTAGAATATCTATCACAATGATTGTCCAAGTAGATAGATCACTAGAATACCCACAATGATAGTCCAAGAAGGCAGAACACTAAATGACGGAACTTATATTGGTAGGATGGAACCTACAATTAGCAAATCGAATAACCGAACATGTACCAGCGTAAGTGGAAAAGAGACGTAATCAGTCTTCAAGAATCCCTATGCAGTCGAGAGTGTATAAAATTCCATTCACAAATTCCATCACAACAATATTGAAATGGCTCGGCCATATCAGCCGATATTTGTGGCCGTCACCATGGACAGAAGTCTGTGGAGTGCCACAAGCGTCTACGTCATTGGATAGGGCACATGATGATGATTCTCACAACAGACAGGGTAGGTCAGGTCTGTAGAGCAAGAGAATATCTATCACTTGATAGTCCAATTAGATAGATCACTACAATATCTATTATAATGATAGTCCAAGTAGACAATGCACTAGAATATCTATCATAATGATAGTCCAAGTCGATAGAGCACTAGAATATATATCACAATGATAGTCTAAGTAGATCCATCCATCATGTGCCATGCCGGTAAGCGTGGGCGGTCATGTTCTGCCATCTCACTCGATCAACAGAGTCGTGGATCAGTTCCGTGTTTTTGTCTCGACCATGCCACAAGGCCAAGCCATCCAGATACTTGTTTCTAGGTCTTCCCCTTGGTCTGTTCCCCTCGATCTTACCAGTTGTCACCAAGTTCTCCAAATCATTTCTTCTCATAACATGCCCAAAAAATTGTGACTGTCTACGTCTAATGTCTCTGATCAGTTTACGATCTTCATTTGTTTCTTGAAGGACTTGTTCATTGGTCTTTCTGGCTGTCCATGGTATTCTTTGCATTTTCCTCAGAAACCACATTTCTACAGCCATCAGATGTTTTTCAGCCTGGCTGCTCATTGTCCAAGCTTCACATCCATATAAAAGTACAGGTTCTATGTAGCATCTCAACACTCTTTTTCTCGTTTCAATTGACATCTTTTTATTGGTCAGTATGTTTTTCATCTTGCTAAAGGCTACTTTTGCCATGGCGATTCTTGTTCTAATCTCTTCAAGGCATCTCCCATCAGATGTTATTACTGTTCCGAGGTAATTGTACCTATTCACTTGTTGAAGAATATTCCCATTTACTTGTATATTACACTGTGGTATTTCGTTCTTCTTAGTGACGACCATAATCTGTGTCTTTTTACAATTTAATTCTAACCCTTGTTGTTCACTGTGTATAACAACCGCATCTACTAAATTTTGCAGGTCCTGTTCATTGTCTGCAATCAAGACTGTATCATCTGCATATCTAATGTTATTGATGCATCGTCCCCCAATGTTGATTCCTTCCATATTTTCAATATTTCTGAAAATATTTTCACTGTACAGGGAAAACAGATCTGGAGACATTACACATCCCTGTCTCACACCTCTCTTAATAGGCTGATATTGGCTTACTTCATTATCAACTCTTATGGCAGCTTGTTGTTTCCAATATATGTTTTTTACAAGTCTAAGGTCTTTCCCATCAATTTGTAGTTCTTCAAGCATCCTTATCATGTTGACATGTCTCACTTTATCAAAAGCCTTTGTGTAGTCAATGAAGCAAAGGTGTAGATCTTTGTTTACTTCTATAGAACGTTCGATTATGGTTCTCAGTATATACACATCATTTACTGTACCCTTGCCTACTACAAACCCACATTGTTCTTCTCCTATTTCAGGTTGTATTTTCCTCCTAACTCTTTGCATGATAATTCTTAGCAAAATCTTCGTGATGTGACTCATTATACTAATTGTTCGATGTTGATCACATTCCAAGGCTCCTGATTTCTTTGGGATTGCAATAAATACAGAATTACATAACTCATGAGGTATGTTTCCAGTATCATATATTGTATTAAGCAGACTGGTAACTTTATCTATTCCATATTCTTCTAAAGCATTAATCATTTCTGTTGTGACGCTGTCTGGACCGGGGGTTTTGCCAGATTTCATATGATTAAGAGCATTCTGAACCTCCATCTTCAAAATTGCTGGCCCTTCATTGTTATTTTGAACAATATATTGTTCGTCTCTGCTATCGTCATAAAGGTTTTTCACGTAATCTGACCATACATGTAAAATCTGATCTTTTTCTATTATGACTCTTCCATCTTTTGTCTTTAGGCAGCCTGCTGATGTACGTGTTCTTTGATTAGTAATCTCCTGAATTCTTTTGTGCATTAGTTTTGCATTTTTACTGTTGTGTTGTTTTTCAATTTCTCTGCAATTTTTCTCAAGCCATGTTTCTTTAGCCTCCTTACATAAGGTTCTGACTTTTCTGTGAATTTCTTCATATTTGGCAGGATTAGTTTTGTTCTGTCTTCTTGTTTCCATTAGTTGTAAAATTTCTTCAGTCATCCATGTCTTACGGCCAACTTTCTTTACTTTTGGAATAGTTTTTTCTGCTGCACAACTGATTGAATTCTTCAGCATTTCCCATTGATCATCTACATCTTGAAATAGGATCTCTAGATCAGACAATAAATCAAATTTGTTCTTTACTTCTATGTTAAAATTATCTTGTATTTCTTTGTCAGTTTTCAATTTGCACAAGTCATATTTAGGGTTTCCTGCTGTATACTTGACTTTCTTTAACTTTACCCTCAATGTGCCAGTAATTAATCTGTGATCACTGTAACAGTCTGCATTTGGAACTGTTTTTACAACTGTTAATGCATTTCGAAACCTTTTGCTTATCAGGATGTAATCTATCTGGTTTTTAATCCTGCTGTCTGGACTCCTCCATGTCCATAATCTTCTAGGATGTTGTTTAAACCAGGTGTTTCCTACAACCAATTCTTGTTCTTTTGCCCATTCTACAAGTCTGTAACCTCTTTCATTTCTCTCTCCCAAACCATGGTTGCCTACACTGTATCCATCGCTTTGCTTTCCTATTTTTGCGTTGAAATCACCCATTATGATATTTATTTCTGATTTTTTACAGTTCTTCAAAGCAGACTCCATGTCATTATAAAATTCCTCTATACTTTCTTCACTGCTTTCACTTGTTGGGGCATATACTTGAATTACATTTATTTTAAAAGGTCTTCCGTTTAATTTTACTAATAGAACTCTGTCTGACACAGCCCAATATCCTTTGACAGAATTTGATGTTTGCTTATCTAATATAATGGCTACACCTCTTTGCTGTTCTTCTCCCCCCGAGTAAATAATCTTACATTCCTCTCCTGTCCTTATCCCTGCTCCTCTCCATCTCGTTTCCGATATTCCTAATATGTTAATCTTCTCTCTCTCCATTTCTTTTTTGATGTCCTCCAACTTTCCATCTGCATTCATTGTTCTAACATTCTAAGTAGATAGAGCACTAGAATATCAATTATAATGATAGTCCAAGTAGATAGATTACTAGAATATCTATCATAATGATAGTCCAAGTAGATAGATCACTAGAATATCTATCATAATGAAAGTCCAAGTAGATAGAGCACTAGAATATCTATCACAATGATAGTCATTGTAGATAAAGCAATAACATGTCTATCACAATGATAGTCATAGTAGATAGAGCACTAGAATATCTATCATAATGATAGTCTTACTAGATAGAGCACTAGAATACCTACAATGATAGTCCAAGAAGACAGAACACTAAATGACGGACAAGCAACTTATATTGGTAGGATGGAACCTACAATTAGCAAATCGAATAACCGAACATATATCAATGTAAGTAGAAAAGAGACGTAATAAGTCTTCAAGAATCCCTATGAAGTCAACAGTGTATAAAATTCCAAGCTCGGCCATTTCAGCCGATATTTGTGGCCGTCAGTTTAACAAAGAAAGGTTTTACGTACATTTTATTCGAAGAACATTAAACGATTACTCAAGAAAACTGAGTCGTAAGCAATTAGGCGGTTTCAACAAGTTTTGTGCAGTTAAAATGACTTCATTTTAAATTTACGATTTCCTTCGGGTAACAAATGCACCACTTTCGAACAATATCAGTGACTATCTGTTTTAAGTATTTCAGCAAAAGTATAATTCATGTATTGACTTCTAATAATATATAATTCTGCATTATTCATCCGATGAGACGCTGCGAAATATGCCAGGCAGTAAATTATGCAACCAATTATTTGTGGCCTCTGTGTTTAGATTTAATTTCCTTTAACTTCCAGAAATGCACTGTTGCTTTGAATGCTGCACTTGCGTTTTGTATTCTTATTGTAATTTCTGTACCCCTTTCCCCACACAGATGCCATCGAAGAACTAGAACCAGACATACTGAAAGAATAAATTCGAGAAGCCATAAAATTAGCGCCATTGAATAAATCACCGGGGCAAGATGAAATACCAAATTAACTAATTAAAGCAGCAAGATAAGTAGGAACAGCATCGCTACATAGACTGTTTAACCATAGAACAACAGACACCACGAGACTAGGGAAGCGCCATAAGTATCGCAATTTGGAAGTAACACCAGCAGTAACACAAGCTATAAGCGAGACAGCCCGCGATTCAGAGGCATTTTCCTTTTGAGTCAAACTGGCAAAATATTCTGCAAAATTCTAGAAAAAAGACTATGACCTTCAGTAGAACCTTACCTAAGTGTAACACAACTTCGGAATCTCGTGCAGCTGTGTTTCGTACGTGGGTATACGGGATTATGAACAGCGTCCTTATGACCTTCACCATTGAGATTATTGTTCCTGGATTTATATGTTACATGTGTCTGTGTTAATTCAGAATTAAAGGAATATTATGTGCGCAAATTAACGCTTGTTCACTGACTGGCGTTTGGTTGGGATACATCTTGATTAATCGGTTGTTTAACATCACATTTACAAGGACATACCCTAGACACAACCATAGCCACTCTATCTGTCACTTAGTCAACATTCACTTTGTGTCAGATTTCTGGGAGGCTTCGTCTGATCAAGAACAATATAAACATTGTTGTCATTCCGTTTATCTGTGAACTCGTCGATTAGAGAGAATACTAACATCAGAGAAATTAGTCGGATGCCCAATTACAACAACAATGATGAGGGCTCTCCTGTCAAGAATAAACACCATTTTCAGTAGACAAAGCATTTCAAAAGTGTCGGAGAATTAATACAGAGTCCACGAGAAACCAGGTAAAAATATCATTTCTCACTCGGAGTGGGGAGAGTAGACGGGGAAAGTGTGTCCACGATATAAACACTGGGGTTTCTCCGGTGCGGGAACTGGCTAGCAGAGAGTTCACTTCACGAGAAAGCCACCACAGGTAAAACCATTGCCCACCCTGAGAAGGAAAGGGGACAGTGGGGGGTTACTCACAGTACACGGACAGGAGTGCGCTGCGGAGAGAATCGTCTGGCGGACAGCAGGCGAAAAAGTCGGGTTGACAAAAATGTCGGCGCTGTTTAGGACAGGTTGTCCACGAAAAATAGACAGGCGCCAAAGGTGAAGGTCAGGTGAACTTGCGGACAGCGAGTGTGTGTGTGTACGGCGTTTTCAGAGGTCGGCGCAGATAATAAGACGGAAAGGGGCGCCAAGGGAGTTACGAGTGTAATTCATGGTTAAAAACTCGCCAGGAGGAGGGGAGTTATAGGAGTAAAGTGTGGGGAACACACAAAGGTGACAATCGTTGCTCCACAGAAAAGTAAAAGTTTCTACACGGATTATTGTGATAAAGAGAAACAGAGATGACCTTGTGAGTCAAGGCCGAGAACCAGGGAATTTGACGGAAAAATTTCCACTGAGAATAACACGTTGGGTTTCTACTGAAACTAGGATTTACGTTTAACGTCTTTGTGTGTGTGTGTGTGTCATCATCGGCAAACAAACCACAACAGTCATTCAGGTGCCGTCTTCGCAACTATGAGCGCATTTCTTCACCAAAAAAGACTTGCAAAGCGGATTTAAAGCGCGTGATCATTTTCTGCCATTCGTTGATTTAACCTGGTCAGCAACAGTGAAACCATACCATCACTTCAAAGCGACAGTGACTACGCAGATAAACATTCATTGATTTTAAAGGTATTTTCGGCTCCCCAAAACGCAACGAAAACCCAATATTTCTGGCAAAACAAGAGCGTTCACATACATTATACAATCACAGGCCAACTCTACAGGGAGGGTTACCAAAACGTTACGAACTGTGAAGACACAAGGCGTGGGGATAATTACCATCATCTTAAACTTTTACGACAGTCGAAAATCGTGTCACCACGTCAACAAAAAGTGACAACGCATCAGAACATTAATTCATTGTGGGAAGCTAACGTCGTAATCTTTTCAAAACAGTAACCGACAAACATTTCCAGGCGATTTTCGAAGACTATTGAAAACAAACTAAGGACTTTTTGTAAGATTCTACCATCGCATTGGTGTCGGCAACCCGTGTTTGCTTCTGTTGTTCTCATCGTCCTAAATATTGTGGTTGTGTGTTACTAAATTACTTGTATGTGGTCCAGTGTTTGTCAGTTGTAGGGGATTTTTGGGTTGTTTCTTGAGAGTCGGGAGACAGCACACAAATTTATTTTCTTTCGGGTGCTTACGATATTTTTGTAAGAAAAACGTTAATGAGTTAACGGGTCGTGCAGTGGCATTGGAATAGTCTTAACCAATATCTAGAGCCGAGTTGTTTGACGTCAGATTTGTGTATATGTTGATGCTATAAATTGTTTTTGTTTCTCTTTCTTTTCATAATATTTGCATATGATATTTGCTGTGTTCGGATATATGTTATTATTGTGAACTTTTGTCGTGTCTACTATCTAGTGGTATCTGAGTCAGTTTGTATTTTACGCGCACTGTGGGTGTCCCTACACAAGCTTGTGGGTGTTACTGTGATTTATTTCTGTGTAATCATCGTCTCCGTGTACTCAGCTTGTGAAGTCTAGCGTTGGATAGTCATCACTTAATGTTATCATCCATTCGTTTGTATATGTATTTATATGTATGTTTAACAATATTTCCAGGGACTTTATGAACTTGTGGTCATAGATATATAGATATAAGGGAGCATAGGTGATAGTCCACCTCACTACCTAGTGCTTATAGAGTGACTGGGTGAGTACAGAGTGATATTTTAGCACTACGAATTTACGTACACATGGAGTGCTGGTGTACTTAGGGAAGTGACACAAAGACTAACAGCAGAGTCTTCACATTTATAGTTGGCTGACAGACAGCAACGTGTCCACAAGTACAAGATGCCTACTTTAATGGACTATATTGAAGCAGGTGAACGAATAGGCCTGAAAGGTAAAGAGTTACAGGAGTATGCCGAAGCAAAAGAACAAAAACAGACGGAAAGGGAGGAGAGGCATAATGAACGCGAGGCAAAGCGTCTACAGGAAGAGACACAAGTAAAACTAGCTGAAATGGAAAACAAACGTCTACAGGAAGTAAAGTTAGCTGAATTGGAAATTGAGAAAGAGAAGATCAAGTGTCAGATGCAAACTGAAATCGAGTTAAAAAAATTAGAACTATCTTCGAAGGGTCAAAGTGAGGAAAGCAGAAGGCCTTCGCAGTCGTCACAGCGAATAAAACTGCCATATTTTACGGACCGAGACAACCTTGAATCTTATTTGGATAGATTTCAAGCAAGTGCGAAAGCTTTAGGCATTCCAGAGGGGGAATATTCTATGAAACTTGGTGAGTTTCTAACGGGAAAGGCTCTAGACACCATGTTTAATCTACCTGTAGAAGAAAGAAATAATTATACGATCTTACGTCAACGATTGCTCACAAAGTTCCAACTAACTGAGCATGGATATAGAACAAAGTTTAGACAGTTAGGGCCAGAGACAAATCAAGATTTCACAGATTTTGTTAACACAGTAAAGAATACATTTAATAAGTGGATGGAGCTGGCAGAGGTAGGAAAAGATTTTAATAAATTAGTGGATTTAATGCTGAGAGACAAGGTGGTATCATCGTGCAATACTAATTTAGTGGCTTTCTTTGAAGAACGTAAGCCAAAGGACATAGACACAATGTCTCAGTTAGGGCAAAATTACATGACTGCACATCCGAATAGGTCGATAGGCAGACAAATTGATGAGGAAATAGTCTGTGCAGCGTATACGAAACAGGACCAGAATCCAGTTATTAGACCAAGATCAAAAAGTGTAGATTTAACACAAAGATATGAGGAACAAGAACCTAAAGACAATGGTTCCCGTGGCAACTATTTTGGCAGAGCAGGACGGTACCCATACAAAAGAGGGAATTTCCAGAGACGTCCAAATAGTTATGCCGGATGTTGGAATTGTGGGAGCTGAAGACACAAAATGACAGATTGTGATGCACAACCATCAGATGGACCAACGAACAACAGTAAAAGGGAGATCACTTGTTTCAAATGTGGAAGGAAGGGGCATGTCAGTCATCAATGTAGGATGAGAGAAACAGAGCACTCAAATGCAGCACAAGTAATTGAGACGCTGAACAATGAAGATTGTAGTGGGTGCAAACCTCTTTTTGAAAAAGACGGTCAGGCAGTCCTAATATGTGGTCATACAGTGAAAGCAGGATCAGCAGTACATGAAGGAGGAAGTTTGAAGATGCATCATGGGTTTGTTAATGATAGGCCAGCGTTAACAATTAGGGATTCCGGATGTACGTCCATTGGAGTGAGAAAGAGTTTAGTGCATTCCTCGGATTATACAGGGAAAAAGATTAGATCCATAACATTTAATGGGACAGTAGAATTCTACCCATTAGCCATGATAACAGTGAAAACACCATATATCACAGGAAGAGTGACAGCGTGTGTTTTGGACGCACCAATGGCAGATCTCATCATAGGAAATGTTATAGGAGTTAAAGAGTGTACAGAAGAGGAAGTAGTTTATTGGGACCAAAAACATAGTGGAAATAGAAACAAGGTAGTTACCAAAAGAAAACCTAAATTAGAGAGTATAGCTGAAGAAGTAGAGGCACTTGAAGTAAACACTGAGCACAAGGATAGGAAAGCTGAGCAGGTGAGAATGGATCTCAAATGTAGCTGTAGGGAATCCCAGAGACAAGATACTACTCTTGACAAATGTTTCCAGAGGTGTAGTAAAGTGAGACATAGACAATCAAAGAAGGGTAGATGGTGCTTTGGAAGGAAGAATAATGTTCTTACTCGCAGGTTTTCAGATGGCGGAACTGCATGTGGGCAAGTAGGATTACCGTTAACACATAGAGACCGATATACTAGAACAGCTCAGGATAGGGCAGGTGCAGGGCACATAGGAGTAAGGCGGAAGCAGCAGAGAGCAGGATGCCAGGGATATTGGCCAGGATTTAATAAAGAGGTTAGACTAAACAGAGACTCCAGTGTAACAGTACAATATGCAGATAGCAATGTTAACGCAGGTCAAAAGAGTGTTCGCGACATTACTGACCCAGGGCTAGGGATAGCAAACAGATGTTGTAATTGTAGAGGTACCATGAGTCATGGGTACATGAAAGGTAGACACAGCATCGACAGGAATCGGGGGAGGGTTAATGCAAGAACAGAACCACCTGATATAGGGTCGGTACACAAATAGTATTGTGTGGTCGTAGAGTAGTAAGAGACCTGCGGGTACACAAACATGATGTTTTAGATGATATGTTTATTACTATGCCATGTTTTAGTTCATGTATTATGATACAAGAGAGAAAGTTGTTTGTATTGATGTGTTGGGAATAAGGGAGTGTAACATGAGCATTTGATGTATTATTTAGTGTGGTAGCTAGAGTAATTTGGATTTATACTTACGACTACCCAGGCAATGTGTCTGGGTCACATATTTGATAAGTATTAGTCTCCCAACATTTGAAAACGATGTTTTCTTTTGAGGGTGGGGTAGTGTCACATGCCTGTGTTCAGTGGCATTAAGGTGAGTGGCCGTACAATATAAACAGTTCACGAAGTGAAAGGGCATTCACCGGAAAGAAAATATAAGGAGATAAACGGGGAAGGGTGTAAGGTAGAGGGGCTGCAAGAAGAGGCAGACAGTTGGAGCAGTGAGGTTGTGTGTTGTGTGTGAGGCATTGTGGGGGATAGAATTGTTGAAAAGAGAGGGACAAAGATTGACGGAGGGCAGTTGATGTTTGGACTCCGAGCTAAGGGGGAGTTGAGTCTAGACCGGACCCGGAGAAGGTCGTGGTCTGAGAAAGTGAAGAATTGTGACGGAGTTCTGAAGATAACTCCGCACTGTGGGTTCCAGGGATAGTGAGTGGAATTCGAGACCCAGAGTGGGTTACCTTGAGTCGGGCCTAGAGAGAGGCTAGTATACCTGTCGTGTGGGACGAGATTTAGTAGGCCGTGAGAGTCAGTGTTATTCGAAGTGTTCCATTGGGATGGAGATATATTCTTAGAGAATTATTGTTCCTGGATTTATATGTTACATGTGTCTGTGTTAATTCAGAATTAAAGGAATATTATGTGCGCAAATTAACGCTTGTTCACTGACTGGTGTTTGGTTGGGATACATCTTGGTTAATCGGTTGTTTAACATCACATTTACAAGGACATACCCTAGACACAACCATAGCCACTCTATCTGTCACTTAGTCAACATTCACTTTGTGTCACCTAACAACTTGAATTGATGTAAAACTAGAAAGCTTTATAAGAATTATACGCTTCAACTTAATTACAATTTCAATTTTTAATATGAAATGCAATATTGTATTTAAATACACTCAGTGTGCCATTGAAAACCGCTTCACGTCAACCCCAGAATTTTTTGACTGTTTGTGATTTCTTGGCAAATTTACGTTCAATAGTTTGCCATTGCTTTCTGAACGACCGGCGCCCACACCATTTTATAATACATCCATCGCAAAGCGGTCTGCTGCCAAATCGCCCGTAGCTGTGTTTCGAAAGCGGTCTGCGAGATTACGAGCTGCGTCCGTAACATCACGCCACGGAGCAAGTGACCTAACAGTACGCATGTCTATTACAGCTGCCAGTATGTACAATGGGAGTTTCTGAACTCTGTACACTTATGTACACTGAATGAACAGTTGCGTTTGGGTCTGCGGTGGCAAAGTGGTTAGTCAGTTTGCTTACCGAGACAATAATTCACGGTCAAATCTCCAACGGTGGCGGGCTGTCTTCCTACAGTTTGGGTCGACCCAGCCTTATATAATAGTTATCTGGCGGCTTTCATATAATTTTCTAGGAATTGTCTGCCTAGTGCGGAAAGACGGCGAAAAACCATCGCAGGCACAAGTAACAAATACTCGACAGCTTTCATGGGCGTGGTCTAATTCTGCCCCGCCCATGAGGTGGTTCAATAACGCGCACAGGCTGTAAAAGAAGAGACCCCCCCCCCCCCCTTTTCCCCCAAATACTTTGCAAACATTATATATTGGTGTTTCAAAGAGTGCTATTTATTACTCCACATATACCAGGCCATCGGTTTATAGCAGAGTGGACAGCTGTCATAATCACAGGTAATTTTTAAAATAACAATTCGGTAAATCGGAGCCATGTTGACTCTTATGTTCCGGTGCACCAGTTTGACAAGTACTAGTTATTTTGGCCAATTTTCGAAATGTTCTGAAAGAAGCTTACGTAACTCTAACGGATTTAGTTTGCAACAGATGCACGCTAGTTAGTTTTTGGGAGGAGCCGTCTCTGGGAGGTTACCATATCCACATCGGGCTGAGAAAGTTCAGGGTTTGACCTCATAATTTGTTTGTTTGTTTGTTTGTTTGTTCGCATATCCTTTACTGGACATCGCTGTCAACATCAGCATCTTTCAGCTCACTGTCGATTTCTTGGCAAGATTACGCTTAATAGTTTGCCATTGCTTTCTGTGCGACCGGCTCGCATACCCAGTTAAGTTACCGACGCGGAGTGAACCGCTACCGATTCTCGCGCAACGTCACGTTACTCACGAGAGTATACGGGATTACGGAGAAAGTCGTGTAACCTGTAGTCCAAGGAGACCGGCTGATCTCATCATAGAGCTGGGAATTTGTCAAAGAGCCACTGGTATTTAATTTCTCTTCTTCCACTTCCACCTACCCCTTTTCTTTTTTATATCTCGAATAATGAGATGGCAATCCTAGTATTCTGGAATAAGGATGCAAAACAGGAGGTTTCGTGTGACATTTGTTAAAATTCAGCTGCGTATTTTTTACAGGACGTCGTAGCCAATTACAGCATTTTGGGCTGTTCATGATTTCTTGACAAGTTTACGTTCAGTAGTTTTTCACTGCTTTCTAATACGACCGCCACTAATACAAGTGTATGAAAACCAGCGCAAGGTGGTCTGCTTCCAAATTCCCCTCAGCAGTGTTTCGAACGCGGTATGCGGAATTGCGAATTGCATTGGTAAACCCCTTGGCCACAGCGCCTGGCGTGGAAGTTGTGAGCGTAAAAATCTGATGTCAATCGACAATCGCAAAGAGCAGGCCGTATAACCGCTTTCCTGATAAAATTGTCAGAACCTAGAACCTACCAGTGGGTAGATAGAGCCCGCTACCTTGAATGGAATCTATCTATAGAACAAGCCAACCTACGTCATTGCATGTCGAAGTCTCAAAACAAACCTTTCAAGTGTATAACCAATCAACCAACCAACCAACTAACCAACCATCTAACCAACCAACTGAACTCAAGAAGTTAAGACACAGCAACAAGTGTTATAATTTTGTAACTGATCAAACTACCGTAAATTGCTTGGTACAAAAAGGAATTAAAAGGACTGGTAATCGTTAAGTCTTCTCTACCAACACAACTCACCATATGTTAAATGTTTTGATATACTTTTCTTCGCATCTTTTGGTCAACACAGAGGCGTAATCTGGTACTAACGTTATGGGAGTGAGTGTATAAACGTATCAACTCGTGTGTTCAAAAACTGAAGCTGAATTTTGAGAGAGAGAGAGAGAGAGAGAGAGAGAGAGAGAGAGAGAGAGAGAGAGAGAGAGAGAGAGAGAGAGAGAGAGAGAGAGAGAGAGAGAGAGAGAGAGAGCTTATTCAGACCCTGGTCTGTCCTATATAATTTAAAGGCGAAGGGTCGACTTCGTTGCACCGAGTTTTATCACATATGGCCCAGTCTCTGTCCTCAAAGCGGCCTGTCGGAAACGTCACAGAAAGCACGGTGAACCGAATAGAGGAGACGGAGAACGAACCTACGACCTTCGGGGTGCAAGGTAAGAGGCTTCACCACCTCCTAATTGTCATGGTTAGTTTCATGTCCAAATCTCTATGGTTCCATTGATTACCTAGAATGGAACTGTACAACGGCTGTCAGTTCTCGGCACACAGAGTGATGAATTGATCAATCGAGATCGATACACTCTGGACACACCCATGTGTGCTGCTGTGCTCAGTAGATGTCGAATTATAGAATCCATATATGTTTCCCTCGCAAAGACTGATTCATTGATTAACTGCAATCGAATTACTCTGCACACACCAATGTGTACTATTTTAGTTGAATATATTTTACAGGACGTGGCAGTAAATTCCGGTGTTTTCTTTTTTTTTCCTGTTTCTTTGGTTTTTTTAAAAATTTGTTTCAATTTGTGATTCCTGGGTAAGTTTACGTTCAGTAGTTTGCCATTGATTTCTGAACGAGCGGCACTCATACGATTGTATGGAAACCAACGCAAGGCAGACTGCTTCCATATCTCCCGCAGATGTGGCGATGGCCCTCTGTGATTAAAGCAGAAGAATAGACTGACTATCATGGTCTAGAGCAGTGGTTCTCAATCTTCTTCTTCTTCTTCTTCTTCTTCTTCTTCTTCTTCTTCTTCTCTTCTTCTTCTTCTTCTTCTTCTTCTTCTTCTTCTTCTTCTTCTTCTTCTTCTTCTTCTTCTTCTTCTTCTTCTTCTTCTTCTTCTTCTTCTTCTTCTTCTTCTTCTTCTTCTTCTTCTTCTTCTTCTTCTTCTTCTTCTTCTTCTTCTTCTTCTTCTTCTTCTTCTTCTTCTTCTTCTTCTTCTTCTTCTTCTTCTTCTTCTTCTTCTTCTTCTTCTTCTTCTTCTTCTTCTTCTTCTTCTTCTTCTTCTTCTTCTTCTTCTTCTTCTTCTTCTTCTTCTTCTTCTTCTTCTTCTTCTTCTTCTTCTTCTTCTTCTTCTTCTTCTTCTTCTTCTTTTCTTCTTCTTCTTCTTCTTCTTCTTCTTCTTCTTCTTCTTCTTCTTCTTCTTCTTCTTCTTCTTCTTCTTCTTCTTCTTCCTTCTTCTTCTTCTTCTTCTTCTTCTTCTTCTTCTTCTTCTTCTTCTTCTCTCTTCTTCTTCTTCTTCTTCTTCTTCTTCTTCTTCTTCTTCTTCTTCTTCTTCTTCTTCTTCTTATTCTTCTTCTTCTTCTTCTTCTTCTTCTTCTTCTTCTTTCTTCACTTCTTCTTCTTCTTCTTCTTCTTCTTTCTTCTTCTTCTTCTTCTTCTTCTTCTTCTTCTTCTTCTTCTTCTTCTTCTTCTTCTTCTTCTTTTCTTCTTCTTCTTCTTCTTCTCTTCTTCTCTCCTTCTTCTTCTTCTTCTTCCTTCTTCTTCTTCTTCTTCTTCTTCTTCTCTTCTTCTTCTTCTTCTTCTTCTTCTTCTTCTTCTTCTTCTTCTTCATCGTTCATCGGAGTTTTTCTTTTCTTTTTCGGACGCTACTGCGTCTTGCGCCGTTAGGCCGACACATCCGACTTCTGCGGGCATTTGGTGACCGGGTTAACCTTCCCGAGCCACAACCTTTTTTATTTGCCAGTGCACCCTTCACCAGCTTTTTTTCGGTCATGTGACGAGAAGAGAGGCATTGGAGAACATCGTAACAACTGGAAAGATCGAGGGAAAGAGAGGCAGAGACAGACCAAGAGAAATGATGCTGGATGGATTGAGACAGTGGCATGGAGGAATACCATCAGCAGAGTTGATCCAGAACACCAAAGACCGAGATCTGTGGAGAGCCATGAACGCCTACGCCAGCTGGCAGGGCATTTGATGATGATGATGATGATGACAATTTCACACGTCAGGATGTCACCCCCCCCCCCCCCCCCCCCCCTTCAGCGAACGAAAGAAGAATTTCCCACTTTCCAAAATTGTTAGCCTCAAAAGGTGCATTTTTATATTCACAATATTTTATTAACATACCAAATTAATCATATTACAATAAACAAACAGTTAAAACGTCAAGGAATTGTCACATTATACACGACCCCAGAACGCCAGAAAATTGCACTTCATCAAACAAAACGCTCAATAGAAAACCAGGATATTGTGCCTGAAGCCATTTTGAGTCAGCCAATCTGTGGTCTTACCCCCCTCTCCCCCACCCCCTGGAAACCCTAAATCCCCCCCCCCCCCCATTACGGGGAATTCCACACTGTTTGAGAACCACTGGTGGTCTAGAGAGAATGCAGCAGCAAAGGGTTATCAAATGATCTGGTCAACAGTCGTCACTAAGACGTAAAGCAAAACGGGCTTATAATCAGATTGCAACGGGCACCAATAGTATTGGAACTCTACGCTGGCTGTTGAGGAAGAGAACCGAGCGTTTATGGAAATGCACCGAGTGCAGCGATGCCGGCTCTTGACTGAGCTCAACTCTTCTTGTTAAGAACAAACGCAAAAAGCCGCGTTCCCACTACCGTAAATGATCATAAATTGATATCCTACTTCTTCTACTTCTGTTCTTGTTCCTCTTCTCCTTCGTCCCTCTTTGGAAAGGAGTGCGTCACAACCAATATTGCACCTCAGAGTCAGTGTGACATGTGTGTCAGGTCTGCTTCATCCAGACACATTCTATCCGCGGTAATTGGTTCTATTTACCCGTGTGTAGGTTTTCTTTTCCAAAGAAATGTCCCACCTTATGATCAACTTTTTGTGATTTTTAATCTGTCGTGGTTTCTTTTTTTTAAAAATCAAACACATCTTGCACATGGGATCTTCTGTTTGTCGCCTTTATCCGAGAAGTTTAGGTATCCGATCTCACTACCCAAGAGATCAGGAGGGCTAGTGATATTATTAGATGTTAATGGTTCATAATCCCGTATAGCCGCCTTCGAAACACACCTACGCGTGATTTGGCAGCAGACCGCGTTGCGTTGGTTTCGCGTTGGTATCGGTGCCAATCGTTCAGAAAGCAATGTCAACTTACTGAACGTACACTTGCCAAGAGATCACAGCGGCAGAAATGCTGGCGCTAACTGCGATGTCCTGTAAAAAAGGATATGCAATTTAAAAAAAAATGAAAAAGAAAATGGTTCTTGGGAAAATCCCCAGCCCCATGCAGGGATTGAACACTTCACCTTCAGTGTCTGAGACGGAAACAGAACACTCTCAGCCACGACTCCCTTATTTGACATCCCATACCAACGTCACATCACTCGGGACCTGCCCATAATTGCCCCGCCTTACACAGATGATGTAGAAGAGCAAAGATACGTATAGTTCCAGTGTCAGCTGGTGACGCACCCATCTGCTTCGTTGTCTACTACAATACTTCCTGCTAACGTCGAATTGCATTCCTGGTTGCCCGTTACCATTGTGCTGAATTAGCTATATGGTAAAATTAAAGGTTGATCCCTTTTCACGCTAAGAGACGTCTTGGGTAAATGGTGCTAACTCCACATGTTTAGACACATGGACACTTCATGGGGGGTGGGGGTGGGGGTGGGGGAGGGGGGTTTGGGGTGTGGTCAGTGTCACGCTGGCCACCTCTACTGCCCAGGAAATGTCCTTGTAGCCATGTATTGCTGCGTTCACACGTAAGCCCTGATCAACTGTTACAACAAATCCAACATAGTGAGACAATGGTACTGACTGAGACAGACACTATGGAATGGATTAGTAAGCTCATAGTTTACAATGTTTAATAATGATGATGATGATGACGACGATGATAATGGGAGGCACGCACAGCGAAACAAGGATGTCCGCTACAGAGAATTAAACCCTGAGTGACACGTCGATAAGCCTGCACTAACTGCCAATGACTCTTGTCTAACCAGATCGTAATGTATAAATAGACAGAAAGAAAGGTCACGAATTACATATATCAGTATTTATCCAGTTCTTTTAGAACATGCAATGTAACAATTTCTTCCGTTTCAAATGACATGTTTGAGAGGTCAGGAGGGAGGAGGGGGGTGACGGTGGAACGAAAAGATCTATTTTCATTTAAATCCTTGGCCTGGTGGCCCACATTTCGAAGACTGCTGACGCGTTTAGTTGGCCCAGTGCAGGCCTGGTCGTCAGCAACGAGCCGCCCCTCGTTTCGCGCAGTACATGCCGTGCCCCAGTTTCCTCTAGATATAAACGCTCTGCTCTTTTTGACGCTTTCCTTTTTTTTAAATCCGCGGCTTTATTAAATAAGAACCTAGTAGATGAACAAGCGAGAAGTGGCGAGAGAGCACGAAGCGGCATTGGCGTAGAAATCAAGTCAGGCAACTCAACAAATTAGCTGGATTCTCGCTTGTGGAAGTAACTGACCTTTGTGTGTTCTTTTGGGGGAATATTTCCTGTGGTGGTTGCGCCAGAGGTCAATGTGATCTGTTGAATTGCTTATTAACAACCCAGTTAGAAGCCCCCCCCCCCCCCCCCCCCATCCCCCAATCCATCCTAGGCTGTGACATTTCAAGTCGTGTGTTTTACTTTCAGCCAATACCTGTGTCGCAAAGTTAGTTATTATACCAACGGGTCTAAATTTATGCAGCAGAAGCACGACTTTAAAACAGTTCTAATTAAATATTGAATGCCGATGGCGCCTTCGTGGATTCCGTGCAATTGTAACCATGCTAATTACTGCTATTTTATACTTACGCGGCGTTTGTTACACTTGTGCGTGAGTGTTTGTGTGTTTGCCTCTTGTTATTTATGCTTTAGAAAACAATTTATCAGTTGTGTATTCGAGATATCTAATTTTCCGTCTTGAATGAGATAGATATGAAGACGTAGCTGCTATATGTAGATCAGTTATGCAGTGGGTATCTTTGTGTGTGTAATATCGCACACGCACATGCACGCGCGCAGTCAAGCACACACACACACGTGTGTGTTGTGTGTGTCTTTGCCACGTGACTTATGTAGGTATGAATATCCCAGTTGCTTCATTGGGTCATGTGTGCGTGCAGCGACATGGACGCTTGTCAATGTCATTCGGGAGTCTCTTGATGGTTCGAATCTTGCTGGACTTCCAGATGCATGTTGTTTATTTCGTCGGGTACCCATTGAGGGTTGTTTTATTGCCGATAATGTCTTCCACAATACGTGCAGTTCTGTAAGTATTCGTACAGAAGTCTCCGTGTAGTCTTTCTTCTTCTTCTTTCGTTCGCTTGAAATATGTCTATATCTGCAATGTCGTCTCTTGCATGAATTGAACTGTTTTTTTTTTCAGTTCACACAGTGGTCCATAGAGTTTATCTTCCACTGTCGTCTCTCTAGGCCAGAAGGTTTGCTTAGATATGTTATATTTTGGGCAGTCTTGGAGTATGTGCTCTGCTGTCTGTGACGCCAATCCACATGTGCACATGGCTGTTTCACCAATCTTGAATTTTGTATACACGTGGTTGCGTAATCTATTGTGTCCTGTTCTGAGGCGCAGAATAATGACTTGTTCTGGTCTGTCCATAATGTGGTAGTCATCTTGAGCAGGTTTTGGTGGCTTTCTGACTGATTTGATCATTCTTTTCTTTTGGTGGTATGTAACGGGCACATCAGGCTGTTCCTCTTTGGCTCCTTCCTTAGCCAATTGATCAGCTCTGTCGTTTCCGGGTACTCCACAGTGGGATGGTATCCACTGTATGGTGACTTTATGCTGACTGCTAAGTTCAGAAAGTAGTGTCCTTAGTACTGGCAATTTCCCAGAGAGGACCGCCTCGAGTACTGATTTTGCATCTGTTAGTAGCACCACAGGTTGTGTACCATTGCTGTTATTTAGTAATTTCTCTGTTGCTATCTTGATTGCCTCAATTTCGGCATCATAGTTATGGCAGTACTTTCCTGTCGGTACTCTGGCTGTGTCCCTAGTATTATTTGGGTATTCTATGTACACTCCCGCTCCTCCATTTCGAACAGCATTTTGTGCTGACCCATCTGTGTAGACTCGGATCCAGAGGTCCTGTGGGTATTCTTCATCAAGGAAGCTGAGAGTGGCTGTTCTGCGCTGCACACTGTTCTGTTCTTCCTTGTCAAATATTCCTCTCACTTTTGTCTGGATTTGTAACGATAGTCTATGCTCATCTTTCCATGGAGTTCGCTCTGGAATAGTTGTTAGGGGGATACCAACTGTGGGCAGATCAGTGGTTTCTCTGCAGAGTCGTTTGGCCTGGTGGGTAAAACTACTTCTTTTCAACCGCCCCATAGCTAGGTTTTCAAATCTGTTCTTCATAGGGTGGCCTGGCAAGCTGAGGAACTTTTCTGCTTGTATTAGCGTTTTCGTATCTCTGCGCTCACTCAGTGCCTGTGTCCTCCCCATCTTCTCCATTTCCACTATAGGGGTTGATCTCATCCCTCCTGTGGTGACTCTAAGTGCTTGATTTTGCACCTTGTCCAGCTCTTGTAGTGTGGTATTTGATGCTGAACACCACGCAGTTGACCCATATTCCAGGTGTGGTCGTATGCTCTGTTGGTAAACTTTGCTAAGTATTTTCCTACTGGCTCCCCATGTGGTTCCACTTAGCTTTCTCAGGATGGCTATTTTCCTTCTGGCTTTTGCTACTGCTTTGTTGATGTGCTTTCTCCATGTCAGCTTGCCATCAAATGTTACTCCAAGGTATGTTGGTTCTTTATCTTCTCTTAGGGGTGTTCCATTTATCTGGATGATCCCTGCCTTTTGTTTTGGAGAGAGGGTAAATAGGGTGGTGCTGCACTTGTCAGTGTTTATGCTGACACACCATCTATTTGCCCATGCAGCAAATGTATCTACAGCTCTTTGTAGCAATCTGGTGGCCACTGATGCATATTCATTTGTGCTCCATAGAACCAGGTCATCGGCGTACATTGCCGCTTTAATTCCACGCGGTAGGTGAGCAACAAGATCATTGATGAAGATTAGAAAAAGTGTGGGGGACAAGACTCCGCCCTGGGGGACACCGTGACGCAGTAGTACTTTCTTGCTCTTGAGTCCGTCTATCTGTACTCGGGCTCTTCTGTTGTGCAAGTATGCTTTCACCCATTTGTACATTCTTCCATTGACTTTGCAGTTTCTCAGTTTCTTCATCAGACCTTCTTTCCAGACTTTGTCAAAGGCTTTCTTCAGATCTATCCATGCCGCAAGCACCAGTTTCTTCTCTTGGAATGCATCCTCAATTTCTTGAGAGAGGTAGGTTGTCTGATCTTCCGTAGAGTAGCACTGCCTAAAGCCAGCCTGCTGTGGCACAAGGATGTTTTTACTTTCAATGTACCACTGCAGTCTGTGATTGATGATGTGCTCCAGTGTTTTGCAGAGACAGCTGGTGAGGCTAATTGGTCTGTAGTTAGAGGCAATGGAACTATCTTTCCCTGATTTTAGGAGGGGTATCATGATTGCTTCTCTCCAGGCTTGTGGAACACTGCCTAAGGTCCAGCTGTTATTGAAGATCTGCAACAGCTTTGTTTTGGCCTCTGTTCCTAGGTTCCTGATCATTTCATTGGAGATACCATCAGCTCCTGGTGACTTTCTCATTTTCAGTTTTGATATGGCTAGCTCCAGTTCGCTGATTGTGATGGGTGCCTCCAGAACCTCATGTACTATTTCCTTCTGTCCTGTATGTTGTCGTTTCTCTCGAATCTCTTGTTGTTTCTCTGGACTAATTTTGATATTGCTATCTTGTGCGAACGAGTCCGCAAAATGGTCAGCTGCTTGCTTTCTTGTTAAGATTTTTCCATCTTTATGTAGTGCAATTTTTGGGTTTCTCCCTGTGCCCTCGTCATTAAGCTGTTTTATTAGCTTCCACAATTTCCTTGTGTCTCTTTCAAAGTTCAGAGACTCCGTTTTCTCCTGCCAGCTTTTCCGTCTAGCCTGCAGCTTGGCCCTTTGAAATGTGGCTTTTGCATGCTGGAATTTATTGTGGTGCTCTTGGCTGGGTGTGGCCTCTGCTTGCTTTCTACACACTTCAACATCATTATGCAACTGTTCCAGTTCACTACTCCAGTAGGGTTTATATTGTTTACGGGCTCCTCTTGGTACTGTTTCTCGCGCTGCCTGTAGTATGCATTTCCCAAACTCTTCAACTGCTATATTTATGTCTTTCTCAGTGTTCAGGTTTCTAACCAGTATGCTGGTGCGATGCTTGTACATTGCCCAGTCTGCTTTCTTGTAGTTCCACCTCGAGAGGGTGCTGCTTTCACTTACAAGCTCATTTTCTACGGTTAGAAAGACTGGCCGATGGTCACTGCCACCAAGTTGTTTCCCAACAGTTCGTGTAATGTTCCACTCCAGGTCTGGTGAATGAAAATGTCAAAATACGTGAAGTTTAGTAAGTATTTGTAGAGAACAGTAATCTTTCACAATACGTACAATTTTTGCATGGCTTTTGTTGATCAACCTGCAGATAACGTCTGACAAAATTATGTGTATTTTTTAGTCTTGTGTTGACTTGTCTCTAAAGCCTTCCAAACTACGTAAAAGGGTGTCCTCTTGTGTTGACTGAGTCTACTAAATTACATACAGTTGTCTAAGTTTTGTGTTAACTAGTCTCTCTAAAGTCTACTAATCAATGTGAAATTGTGAACGTTTTGTGTTAACTAGTCTCTCTAAAGTCTACTAAACAAAGTGAAATTGTGAACGTTTTGTGTTAACTAGTCTCTCTAAAGTCTACTAAACAATGTGGAATTGTGAACGTTTTGTGTTAACTATTCTCTCTAAAGTCTACTAAACTACATAAAATTGTGTAAGTTTTGTATTGACTAGTGTCTCTAAAGTCTACTAAACTACGTGAAATTATGTAATTTTTATATTTAGTCTCTCTGAAGTCTTCTAAACTACGTGAAATTGTGTAAGTCTTTTGTTGACTAGTCTCTCTAAAGTCTACTAAACTGCGTGAAATTGTGTTAGTTTTATATTTAGTCTCTCTAATGTCTACTAGCCGGCTTCGTGGCTTAGCGGTTATGACTTTTCTCCGTAATCTCGTATACTCTCGTCGGTAACGTGATGACGGTTCAAATCAGCAGTGGTTCGAATCGCATCGGTAACTTACGGGGTATGTGAGCCGGCCGCTCAGAAAGCAATGGCAAACTACTGAGCGTAATCTTGCCAAGAGATCAACATACAGCTGAAAGATGCTGGTGTTGACAGCTAAGTCCTGTAAAGGATGTGCTAAAAAAAAATGTCTACTAACTCCCCCGATGGTGTTTCCACCTTGTCGTGGTGGGGGAGCTTGAGTTTCTCAATGACCCTGAGAGCTATGCCGGCGGTAGCGTAGATACCAGCAGGGCCTCCCAAGCCGGACAGGTCAAAGGGTAGAGAACAGACAAAGAGAAACGCCCTGGTCCCCCAGGTTGGGGGTTGAAGCGTGGGGTTAACATCCCCACCTTTGTAAAAACTATTTTGTTACGAAACAGATAAATAAGCCTCGAATTCGGACTGACTTATCTGGACAACGACCTTGGAACGTTAAAGGACTTTTGAGATTTGGAACATGGAATGTACGGACACTATATCGAGCTGGAGCGGCCGAAGAACTAACCCGGGCGCTGGTTGAATATCACATGGATATAACAGCAATTCAAGAAATAACTTTAGAGCAAAATGGAATGATTATAATATATGGAGGAAACACCCAAAATAAACGTGAATTAGGAACAGGATTTGTCATCAAAAAAGAGCTATGGGGAAACGTTCTAAACTTTAAAGCTGTTAATGACAGGATTAGTAAATTACGAATAAAAGGTAAATGGAAAAATATAACGATGATTAACGTACATGCACCTATTGAAGAGAAATAAGATAATATTAAAGAAGACTTTTATAATGATCTGGAAGATGTCATAGAAGAAACTCCCAAACAGGATATCCTGATTGTGCTGGGAGACTTCAATGCAAAAATAGGGAGAGTCATCTTAGTAGAGTAACTTATAAAAAAGTTGCCTGTATGGAAAGCCTACATACAACTTCAAATGATAATGGATGGAGAGTCATCAAGCTAGCAGAAGCCAAAGGACTGCAAATCAGCAGTACCAGACTGCAAAGAAAGGATTTGCATAAACAAACATGGAAATCATGTGACACGAGAACCTATAATCAAATAGATCACATTTTAATTAACAACAAAAATGCATCAAACATACAACAAGTTAGAAGTTATAGAGGAGCTGAGTGTTACAGCGACCACTTCCTCGTTGGAGCAAAATTTAAAATAAAACTTAAGAGAGCACTCTATGCTAAACTACAAAGGTTACACCCAACATATAACAGAGAAAAAGTACAAGAAAGTACAGTCAAAGAGAAATTTGCAGATGAAATTTTATTTCTTGTAAACTTGAAATTCTACAAAACCCGTTGGAGGAAAGCGTTAACCAAACTTGGTTGAACATAAAGAATACAATTGAAACTACCCCAGAAGAATGTCTCAGTGTGTTAACCAAGCATAGAAAGAACAAATGATTCAATCAAAAATGTGAAGAAGCAGTCATTAGGAAAACGAATGCCAGACAGTTGTGGTTAAATGACATCAACAACATCCAAAATGAAGAGCAATATAGAACTGAATGTAGAGAGACTACAAAAATAGTTCGGCAGCAGAAGCGAGAATATATGAGCAATATAATCAAAGATACGGAAACTAATCACCAGAAAAACGAATCCAGAAAGTTTTTTTAAAGAAATGAAGTCAATGACACGAGGGCACCAACACAACACATATTGTTTAAAAGACAAAAATTGGAATATGATAAATACCAATGAGAAAAGAATACTTTGTAGAATTTCTAAATTGTGAAGCTCCATGTAACACTTTCCCACAGGAAGCGGTTCTAACGTGTGAACCACAAATTGAAGAACCCGCTTTTGAAGAAATCCTGTATGTAATACCACGATTTAAAAACAATAAGGCAACTGGGACTGGTGGAATTGCTGCTGAATTTATAAAGGCAGGCGGCCATGCATTACATTTAAAGCTATACGAACTAATAATAAAAATCTGGAGGACAGAAGAATTACCCCATGACTGGAAAGAGTCATTACTGATACCTATCTTTAAGAAAGGAGACAAGTTCCAATGTGAAAGTTATAGAGGAATATCACTCCTGTCCATAAGCTATAAGATAATCTCCGCGGTATTTCTAAATAGACTAAAACCATATTCAGAAGACATATTAGGTGATTACCAGGCGGGTTTCAGACAAAACAGATCAATAATAGATCAGATATTTATCTTACGACAAATAGCCGAGAAAAATTGGGAATATAAAAGAGATCTCCATAACATTTTTGTGGATTTTAAAAAGGCTTATGATAGTGTCCATAGGAATAGTCTATGGAATGCTATGCAGGAATTTGGTATACCAAGGAAGTTAATCAACATGACGAGACTATGCATGGAAGATACTTATAATATAGTAACATATAAAGGCAGGAAATCAGACCCTTTCCAAATAACATTTGGCTTGAAACAGGGTGATGCACTATCGCCGCTCCTTTTCAATCTGGCTCTAGAGAAAGTTGTAAGGAAGGTAAAGGAGGAATGTGCTATTGGAGGAGCATCCAAACTGCTTGATTATGCTGATGATATAGATATTATAGGGGAAAATTAACAAACAACATTGGAAATATTGACTCACTTAAAGGAAAAAGCTCAACAAATGGGGCTGGTTATCAACCAAGATAAGACAGAATATATGGTAATTTCAAGAGAAGGAACAGTTAAAAACTCTGCCTACATACAATTAGATAATATGACCACTAAAAGAACGGAAACATACAAATACCTGGGTACCATCTTCAATTGCTCCAACATAATAAGGGAAGAAAAAAAAAGTTGTCGCTTAAAAGTCGACATAGTCGACTTCATTGCACCGGGTTTTATCCCACATGGCTCGGTCTCTTTCCGCAACGTGGAAAGCTTCGCACAAAGCACGAACTCGGTAGTTCTAGCGACGACCCACAGGAGTCTCTGTAAAATTTCACTCGTGAACCGAAGGACGCAGCCCGGAATCGAACCCACAACCTTCGGAGCCCGAGACAAACCGCTTGACCACTTAGAAAAGAACCTCAATAGCTCGGAATGCTGAAGAAGAAGAAGAAGAAGAAGAAGAAGAAGAAGAAGAAGAAGAAGAAAAAGAAGAAGAAGAAGAAGAAGAAGAAGAAGAAGAAGAAGAAGAAGAAGAAGAAGAAGAAGAAGAAGAAGAAGAAGAAGAAGATAGTTCCTACGCTACATGAAATTTTGTAAGTCTTAGATTGTTGTTAAAAAAAATAAATACTATGATTAATATCGTTGTCTCGATAACTCGTCCATGTAATGTTCTTCGATACAACAATGTTCAATGTTGTTTAGGTAACTCGCTTGTATGATGTTCTTTCTAAATAACTATGTTTACTCCTGTCTTGGTAACTTTTAATTTAACACCATCAATTACTAGCACGTCGTCCTTGACTTGGGGACGTAAATTACAAGTACCTCTGAAGTCGGAGTGAGTTCGCTTAATGGTGAGGGACACTGTATAGGGAAAGCTAATCCACACACAAAATTCAGTCCATCATTCAGAGGTTTTTCAGAGGTATAAAAAGGTCGACCTTTTTTATCTCTGAAGTCGGAGTGAGTTCGCCTAATGGTGAGGGACAATGTTAATAGGGAAAGCTAATCAACACGCAAAATTCAGTCCATCACTACCATAAATAGTGTATATGGACTACGCTTGAGTTCAAAGCGAGTGAACGCGGAAAAAAAAACCCCCAGCACTGGCGCTACACCAATGAAATCCGATACGAGAGCAAGACGACGCCGAGGAAGAATACGGATTAATGACATCATAGACATTGCACATTCACTTACACTATCCAGTGCCATCCATCGGCGGCCGGAACGTCAACTATTCCACCCCATTTGTTCCAGAAAACTGCATTAATCATGACTATTCAGATCACCGCTGCCTCCAGAGAACTGGCATTGGCAACACAACTATCAGCCAGACATGCAATCATCACACTAGACTTCGTGAACGTGCTACAGAAAATAGCAACCTGAAGTCTTCGCTCTGAACAGTTAGAAAGCATCTGGAAGTCTCGCTTCACAGCACTTACAATGATCTACGCAGCCTGACATGTCAGGGTGAACGTTAATGAACACGCGGACCAGATGAGATGGCAAATAAAACATCAATTAAAACATGATGAGGCATGAACAGGGCTGATATAGCCAGTGCATTACGGGCTCGACTGACGGACACTGATGAGATTGACGCAAGCCCGAATACACCACTTGGGAGTGAAGCCTGGTCAGGCTGTCTTCGATGTCAAGAGCGAAGATGTCACAACCTGCAGCATCGGAGGAGTGAGCACACATAGGAATGTCCAATGTGCAATGGCGTGGTTCGTCATAACATAACATAACATAACATAACATAACATAACATAACATAACATAACATACAACAACGTTTGTCTTTAGAATTACTTGGATTCTTTTAGCTTAATTGTTACCAGCGGAGCATAGAAATACTGCAGTCGCTAACACCCCCCCCCCCCCCCCCCAAGTCTGTAGTTTCTACTTTAAACCTGAACCTACAAAGGGAAATGACATGTATTTCTACTTTAAATCTGAGTATACCACGGGAAATGACACATATTTAAAGTCGAAGGTTGCTTCTTGGTTCTTGGGTTTAAGAATCGACACCATAGAACTACTGACCCACCCTCAGAAAATGTCGTAGGATCTAGATGCTAATCGTTTCAGTAACACGCCGGTTGTAAACGCATCAGATTCATCCCCTCATAGAACCTTCTTGCTGAAACCATATTGCAATCCAAACTACAGCGTATTTCAATATGCTCTTTCATCTGATGTACTGTTTCCCTCTGGCAATCATTCATAGTGTCCCACAATATCTGCCTCGCCCAAGTAGAATGTTGCAACTACCGGCACACTTGCAGCCAACATATCCGCTTGCTCATTACGTCACTCTCCAGCACGACCCGGACACTATATCATCATAAATCCTTGTTAGTGAAAATCGTCAATGCTTGGAAACCACTCATGCTATCCATTTCCAACTGTACACAATACGGACAGAGAGTCAGACACTTCTATTGCTCTGGTGACTCGAATAACCGCTAGTTATCCCATAGCCGCAGTGACCGCAGCTACCCCCATGTCCATACTTGAAGTTGTAGACAAGTTCAGCAACGATCTTTCCCTGACTCTAGTTAAAAATCCTCTGACAGATGTTTCCCCAGGACGCACAGAACGATCGGCGTATAGTATTGAGTCGATTCTGCCGGCAGTTTCATATATAAGCTGTTGGACCTCCAATTCTTCCAAACCATTACACTGATGTTTACAATCTCTGCCTAGTGTCAATGTACAGGAGGAAATATATGTAGCTAGATAATGTGAGGATAATCTAATACGTATATAGTATAGTTTCATATATCAGCTGCTGGACCTCCAATTCTTCCAAACCATTATACCATTCTCTGCATTCTCTGACCAGCATCATGATGACGGGTGAAATATATGTAGCTAGATCAGTGGTTCTCAACTGGTGGGGAATTCCCCCCTATGGGGGGATTTTAGGGA
>OY992893.1:55407712-55422712 GCA_963921405.1 Cepaea hortensis | reverse complement strand
TTGTAATAATCATCTAGCTAAGCTGGAGAGATGCAATGTAAGTATTCTAATGTTTGCATCACTGTTGTTTTTTGTCAACGTACCCAGTTTTTTTTTTTTCTTTAAGAGTGTTGTGTATGAAATTACTTTCAGCGGCGGTGTTAGAATGGTTAAGGTAACCCCATGTCAGATAGCACGGCTATGTTTGCATAGTGATTAGTGGTTTTGTTGTCTAAAATATAGTGATTAGCCTGTTAACTCTCTAATATACAGTGATTTGTCTGTTACCTCTCTAGCGTATAGAGAATAGTCTGTTTACTCTCTAGCATATAGAGATTAGTCTGTTTACTCTCTAGCATATAGTGATGAATCTGTTTGCTCTCTAGCATATAGTGATTACTGATTAGTCTGTTTACTCTCTAACATATAGTGATTAGCTTGTTTACTCTTTATTACACTAGCATATAGTGATTAGTCTGTTTGCTCTCTAGATCACAGTCAGATAGCTCAAACTATCGACACAATCTATGTGTGGGCAGAGTAAGACAACTCAAACTATATACACAGTCGATGTGTGATCAGAGTTAGGAAACTCGAACTGCCTATACAATCGATGTTTTATAAGAGCAGGAAACACATATACACAACGCCGGGAAGATGATAGTGCCTGGTCATGTCGCACTAAACATTGCACCAAAGATAAAGGCATATCAGACACGGCACCGGTGTCACACTAGGCGCGTGTCTGGATGTCTGCGTGCAGAATAACACCAGACAACCTGTGAATGACATACAAGAATTGTCAGCAAGCAACCCTCATGGATCACGAGCCCGGAGCCACTGGGCTAGCTCACCTTTTGAAAGTAAAGCACGAGATCATTTGCCACAACTTGAGGCTTACGGGTGTCGTGTGTGTAAAGAATAAATGTCGTATTGGTTACTTGTTCTTCTTTACCACTTTAGTGTCGTCCCTGGAGTGAAGGGAATCAACCCCCACATTATTTTTTTTAATCAAATATCTCTATCCTGGAGATATCCAGCAGACTCCGTCCACACACTCCTTCAATCTGACGACACCTTTCACTCACTCTTACTCACCCCTGGATTATGCCCCCTCTCATTCTTCCCCAACATAACATACTTGACAACTCTAGCCTCAACAAATAAAAAACAAGAAATTTATTAAAGCAAAGAGTATATGTAGGAGAAGTGTGTGTGTGTGTATATAAGGTGTAGAATGTGTGTCGAATATTCTAATGTTAGACCAGTGATTTAGAAGCAAAGTCTGTAACATCATAGTGCTTAGCACACAACAGCACCATTTATTCCGGACAGTGAACCTCACCCAGAAGATGACAACTTTCTCCAATCACTCGAACAAACAGGATGCTGGTAATCCGATAGACACTGTTGATCTTGGTCTTCACTCTACCACACGGTGAAGTTACTCTGTTTCATAATGTTTGTTGAACTGATAATCTTCCAATTAACTGAAATGTCACTTGGGGAAAATCTAATGTTCATAAGTCTCCGATTATAACATTTCCCCCTCTTTTAGAACACAACCTATTAATGTTTGTTAGGTAGATGTGTGTGTGTGTGTGTATATATATATATATATATATATATATATATATATATATATATATATATATATATATATATATATATATATATATGTATATATATATATATGTATATATATATATATATATACCGGCTCCGTGGCCGAGGAGTTAGCAGCTTTCTCCGCTAACTCCGAATACTCTCGTCACGTGACGCGACGAGAATTAGCAGTGGTTCGAATCGCAAAAGTGACTTATGAGAGTATGGAGCCGGTCGCTCAGAAAGTCGTGGCGTGCTGATGAGCGTAATCTAGCCTAGGAATCAACATACAGCTGAAAGATGCTGGTGTTGACCGCAATATCCTGAAACAGGATGGAAACGCGGAAAAAAAAAAAAAAAAAAAAAAATATATATATATATATATATATATATATATATATATATATATATATATATATATATATATATATATATATATATATATGTATGTATGTATATATATATATATATCCTTGGTATGCGAGTTAATAATCTTCGGTGATGAAGCTTATCACTCATTAAACACAACACTTATGTTCAGTAAATCCTGCTCAGCAGAAGCCAGGTTTCGGCGGAACAACTAAGTTCTGAGCCCCGTGTAAAAACCTCTCAGTAACCTCTGTCTTCTTTCCATGAGCCATCATTGTATAAAACTTTGAAACTGCTTCTTCGTAATAAATCATCTCACACTCAAGTGGAACACTCAAGGGGAACTGTAAATGGAACCTGTAGAATAGAGAATACCATGGTGAGGGCAATTCAGTCCTGGCCAGAATTAGGTAAGTGTAGGCCAATAACAGCACTCAGATCTATAACAGAGATCCGATCTCTGTCATACGGCCAAATAACTCAATCATATGATCTAAGACATGACAACACCAGGAAAGAATAAAGGAACAGGTAGAAACCCAGCAGATGCCCTACTTGAAGATCCTACCATTTCACATTCCCCTCCTCCCTCTCAACCATCCTTAATCTCTCTAATTATTATTCCACTATATTGTCCTCAACTCCCTGAGTAAAATGATATATCACACAAGCTAGTTGAAGCCATACAATAGGATACCAGTGCCGACGCTCCTATGATACTTTCTAGCACCGCACTAATAGAACATTCTATCACTAATCATAATATATTATATCACTGCACAGTACTGCACTCTATATACTCTTAAGTTAGATATAATTAATTGCCTACCATATGCCTATTCCAGTTGCTAATCGAAACTAGGCGATCACAGACTGGATCTATGTCCGCCGATAACTATCAACAATTTGACACCCCTAGTTTCTCTCATGTAACACAACTTGGAATAATGACCCAATCCTAACACTTCAGAATGTTTTTCTCGACTCCCTCCACCTGTTTACCACAACTGGGTTTTATCTGGGTGCTTGAGTGATGTCACCACAAAGTCCAGACGCCAATCAGTCCAGAATCTGGCTTTGTCCTCCTGTTTCCCGACTAACCGGAGTCAATTAGCTGTCAAGTTTCCTTTCATCTGGGGAGTTCTTTGTCTCATCCAACAAATATCCTGGCTGTCTGTGAGCCAGAGACCTTTCCCCCATATGACAGAATCTTTCCGACCTCTGGCAGACATTCTGTCCATCACTTTCAACGGCCAACTCCCGCTTCGTAGACAGATGTCGCCAGTACACGTCTCTCGAACAACAACCTGTCAACAAACTGTCGACCGTGTGTAGACTACTCGACGTGACTCACTTTGATCTCATACACCAATGCTGACCAGGTGCAGACAGTTTTAACAACGTATTTTTCTCAGTCTGTTCAACCTCAAAGGGTTGCTGTTTTTGCCGACTAAGGTCGGGTCTAGTTTGTCATCGATCGACACGAACAAGTTTATTTAACTCGTGACATAGGCCCCCTCCTAAGAGAGTAGTCCGCAACAACTCTTTCTTCTTGGAGGTTCGATCCAGATGATCTATTCCTCTTCTTCGGGAGCTGGATGTCTAGACAGGAAATCAGCTCCAACATTTTCCCTCCCAGGTATATACTCCACTGTAAAGTGGTATGGCTGAAGTAGCAACGACCACCGCATCAAACGGGCGTTGAGCTTCTGAGAAGTGGCCAGGAATATCAAAGGTTGATGAACCGACTGAACTCGAAAGTGAACACCATACAAATAAGGCTGGAATTTTTGTACGGCCCATACAAGAGCCAAACACTCTCTCTCAACGGTCGAATAATTCCTCTCAGCCGGGAGAAGTTTCTTGCTTGCGTATGCCACTGGTTTCAAAACTAAAGCCTCGTCTTTTCCTTCCTGTAACAAAGCTGCCCCAATCCCAATCCCACTTGCATCCGTTCTCAACACAAATGGTTTGGAAATGTCCGGGAGCTGTAACACAGGTTTGCTGACCAAGGCCTCCTTCAACTGACTGTAGGCACTCTCACATTCTGGTGTCCAAACTATTTGGTCTGGGAATCCCTTTTTCAAGGTTTCTGTTAATGGAGCTCCCAGTTCCGTGAAATGTGGGATAAATTTGGGGTAGAACCCACACAACGAGAGAAGAGATCGCACATCCTTCTTCGTTTTTGACCTTGGAGCACTTCTGATTTTCTCTAGGTTCTTTTCCTCTGGGACAATGTGTCCTGGAGTGATGGTGTGACCTAGAAATTCCAGAATCTGGTAACCGATCATGCTCTTGGTTGGGCGAGCGGTAAGCCCTGCTTCCTTGAGCCTATTGAAAACTCTTTCCAAGGATTGTAAATGGTCATCCAAACTGTCACTGGAAATCAGAATATCATCCATGAATGAGATGATGGACGGATCCTTTAAAGGATCAAGTAAAGTCCTCATCATGCGAGTAAACACACTAGGTGCATTGCTGAGTCCAAAGGGCATGACCTTGAATTCATAATGTCCACTGGGGGTGCTGAAGGCCAATAGGGGTCGAACCTCTGGTTTGACCGGAATCTGATAATACCTGCGACTCAAATCTACCTTTGAGAAATACCTTGCTTTATGGAGCCTCGCGAATAGCTGAGTTGGATTCGGCAAAGGTTCCACCTGAAATTGTGTATGACTGTTCAGAAGTCTGTAGTCTATACACAACCGGTATTCTCCACTTGGTTTTCGTAACAAAACTACCCCCGCATTGTATGGGGATGTGGAAGGTGCAATCACGTCATCCTCCAACAGTTTCTGTATTTCCTCCTCCAGGGCCTTTTCTTTAGAGAAAGGCACTGGGTAAACCTTTTGGCGAACAGGCTCTTGAGTAGTCAAAGTCATCTCGAACTCCACCAACCTCGTTCGTCCTGGTTTATCAGTCAGTATCTCCTTATGAGACTCGAGAACCTGGGTTATCTTTTCCCTCTCCTTGGAAGTCAGATCAGGGTTCACCTGTACATCCTTGTAGGTTTCCTGGTGTACCAGGGGATATTCCCTGCACTCATTGGTTCCCACTTCTGTCTTCACTGCAACTGCCATTGCCATGAGGTGAGCTGCCTTGTCTCCCGGTCTCTCTTCGTATTTCCGTAAGAGATTGATATGGAAAATCTTCGACTTTCCCCGGATCCGGATTTGATAGTTCGTTCTGGATATCACCCTTTCCACGGGAAATGGTCCTTGCCAATCTATCTCCAGTTTGTTGTTTCCCATTGGGAGTAGCAACAAAACTTTGTCTCCCACCTCTAGAGATCTATCTTTAGACCTACGGTTGTAGTAAGCCGCATGTCTTTTTCTGGCCTTTTTCAAGTTTTGATTTGCCAGAGTCCATCCCTTGTGAAGTTTTTCTTTTAGTTCCTCCACATATTTGTAAGAAGAGATCGCTTCTTCTGACGTCCCCTCTTCAGTCCAACTCCTCAACATGGCTTCCAACGGTCCTTTGATTGGACGACCAAACAGCAACGTAGCGGGTGGTAGTCCTGTTGAGCCATGAGGAACTTCCCGATAGGCAAAGAGGGCTGCTGGGATATATTCATCCCACCTATCAGGTTTTTCCTGCGCCAGTTTCCTGAGCATTGTCATCAACGTGCCGTTGAAACGCTCTACTTGTCCATTGGCTTGAGGGTGGTAAGGGCTGGTATGGATATGGTTAGAGTGGAACACCCTAAATACCTCCTCCATAAGTTTTCCACAAAACTGGGACCCATTGTCCGTCAGTATTTGATCAGGAAAGCCTAATCTTGTAAAGGCCTCCATCAGTGCGTCCGCCACTCTTTTCGAGTTAATTGTGGTCAACGATATGGCTTCACCCAACATTGTACAGCAATCCACAATGGTGAGTATGTACATGTTCCTCTTCCAAGTCCTAGGAAGTGGACCCACAATATCGACGGCTACCCTCTCGAAAGGAGAGTTCATGATGGGCATCTCACCCAAGACCACCGGTGCTGTCCAGTGTTTCGGTGCCACCCTCTGGCACTCAGGGCATTACTTCACATACCGACGCACATCACCTGTCATTCCCGGCCAATAGTAATGGCAGGAAATTCGCTGCATCGTGGCGGCAATACCCATATGCCCACTGAATGAGATGGTATGCCCCATATGAAGAATCTGGGAACGATGGGCCTTTGGGACCACCAACTGACCATGTAGGTTGTCTCCCCTTCCGGCTCTCCTGTAGAGTATCCTATTTTTCATATAGTACTGCCCCCGTTTGGGTGGATCAGCACTTTTCTGCAGCTTTTTGTAGCAAGGACGTAGAGTAGCATCCTCACTCTGGGCAGTTCGCAACTCCCCTGGCAGTGGGTTAGTCACATTTGTTTCTGCCTCATCCGTTCTCGTCTGAGAGCGAGTCTGAATTGCTCCCATATGGACTGGCTCCCTGGGCATTCCCAGAAAGACATACCGGCAACCGAGGATTACGGGAAAAATGGGATCGGTCAATACAGCGGCCTTGATTGTGCCGGTGACATACCTTGACCGAATCTCCACATTAGCAATGGGCAATTTCATGGCTACAGCACTCTTCTGTGCAGGCTGTATCTCCATGGTTTCACCTGTGAATTGTTCTGAATGTACCAGATCCGCAGATATCACGGCCTCCCCGTCCAGTCCTGTGTCGTATAAACACTCCACTTGACGACCGTTAACTTCTACCAATTCCACTACAGGTGGTGTTTCCTGGTCTGGAGTCTCTCCTTCGGCCTCGACCTGTTCGGTGGGCTCCACCTTAGGTTTTCCGGGGCACACGACGAACTGAGTGTCTCCTGACTTTCCCCTGCAGTCAATAGCATTGTGTGTATTCGACCTGCAGTGTTTGCACCATTTCCCTGTCCTAGATTTTCTTGTGCCGGACTTGAGTGATCTCTCCTGGTGGTGAGCATCCTTGTCGACCTTAGCATTGTCAGTGTCCACCTGCTTTGAAGTCACTTGACATGCCGCGAAGTGAGGGTTCTTAGCCTTCGATTTACATTCCCTCGTATTGTGAGAGGGCGACTTACAAATCGAACACCACTTCTCCGACCATGGTCGTTTTTGTGTAGAGCTCGAAGTTTTCTTGCATTCCCCTTTCGTCTTCTCCGAACTCTCCTCTGAAGTTTTGACATATGGTTCCACCTTCTTAGTTCCTGTACTTTTTGCTTTCTTCAGGTTATGATTTTCCGGACTTTTGGTGTTTGTAGAAATGTTTTCTGCTGCCTCCCCATGGACCTCGACGAACCGTTCTGCCAATTTCGTCACCATGTCGATTCGTTCCGCCCCTTGTTCTCCCAAGAATGTCATGAGAGGTTTCGACATTTGCTTCCGCATCTGTCGACTACCGTGAGCTCTTCCAGACTCTCATAGTCATGCGCAAACCCAGCCAAATCCATCCACTTATGGAGATATGCTTTCAGACGCAGACTATAGGCGGCGAACAACTCCCCCGGTTCTCGTTTTGCTCCTCGAAATTTTTTCCGGTAGGTATGTGACGTAACTTCGAATCGTTTCAGCAGCGCCGTCTTCAACTCGTCATAATTGTTCTCGTGTCCTGGCGGCAGGCGAGAATAAACCTCGTAACCGGTCCCGCGTAATCCCTGGGATAGCTTGAGATTCCATTTGTCACGCTCCAGACCCATAGCAACTGACATAGCCTCGAAGCGTTGAAGGTACTGGTCAATCTTCTCTTTGTCCTCCTCGTAGATCGCTAGAGGGAACTTCATAGCATGGTAGCTATGTCCACCTACTGGTGTTGAGCCAGGGAGAGAGGAACCTCCCACTGCTCCCTCAGTTTCCCCACTAGATTGCCTCTTAAGCTCGAGTTCCCGCATCCGGTACTCGTGCTCCCTTTTCTGAGCCTATTGCTCCGCTTCCCGTTGCTTAGCAGCTTGCTCAACCTCAAGTATCTTAGCAGCTTGCTCTGCTTCCAGTTTTTTAGCTTCTATTTCCAGCCTTCTCATGGCTTGCTCAGCCTCAAGTTGCCTAGCAGCTTGTTCTGCTTCCAATTTCTTAGCTGCTTGCTCTGCCTCCATCCTTCTCAATTCCAACTCGGCCTTCCGATGTTCCCTTTCTGCTTGACGATACTCACTCTCCACCTCCTGTATGTAATCTGTTAGTGCAGAAGCCGACAATCCCATTTCTTTCCCCTTTGCCCTAAGTTATGCCGTGGTCAGTTTGGAAGTGGCCATTTTACAGAGAGGTAACTCAGCAGATAGAGTATAGATTATCTCTAAACCAATATATAGCTAAAGACAAAATACTATTAATCTATATATTTATAACACACCACACAACACAACACAATCACTCAGTGACAAGTGTAGAATCAGGACCACAGACCTATGCAGACGTGTGAAGTGTGAACAGGTAAGATAAGTCCTAACACCTATCCACATTCACTCTAGCTGGATTCTCACTAATAGGATATCTCCATCCTCTAACTAAAGATCCCGTGTTAAAAGATCCCGTTGTCTAAAGATCCCGCTGTCCAAAGATCCCGTTTACGAGCCCCCAATAAATGTTGTGTGTGTAAAGAATGAATGTCGTATTGGTTACTTGTTCTTCTTTACCACTTTAGTGTCGTCCATGGAGTGAAGGGAATCAACACCCACATTATTTTTTTTTAATCAAATATCTCTATCCTGGAGATATCCAGCAGACTCCGTCCACACACTCCTTCAATCTGAAGACACCTTCCTCCCACTCTTACTCACCCCTGGATCATGCCCCCTCTCATTCTTCCCCAACATAACATACTTGACAACTCTAGCCTCAACAAATAAAAAAACAAGAAATTTATTAAAGCAAAGAGTATATGTAGGAGAAGTGTGTATGTGTGTGTGTGTGTGTGTGTGTGTGTGTGTGTGTGTGTGTGTGTGTGTGTAAGGTGTAGAATGTGTGTCGAATATTCTAATGTTAGACCAGTGATTTAGAAGCAAAGTCTGTAACATCATAGTGCTTAGCACACAACAGCACCATTTATTCCGGACAGTGAACCTCACCCAGAAGATGACAACTTTCTCCAATCACTCGAACAAACAGGATGCTGGTAATCCGATAGACACTGTTGATCTTGGTCTTCACTCTACCACACGATGAAGTTACTCTGTTTCATAATGTTTGTTGAACTGATAATCTTCCAATTAACTGAAATGTCACTTGGCGAAAATCTAATGTTCATAAGTCTCTGATTATAACATTTCCCCCTCTTTTAGAACACAACCTATTAATGTTTGTTAGGTAGATGTGTGTGTGTATATATATATATATATATATATATATATATATATATATATATATATATATATATATATATATATATATATATATATATATATATATATATATATATTTCAGTCAGGTCTTAGTCAGATATGACTGAGCTACCGTATAACAGTAGACGGTACTACCTGCTTTCTGTTAACGCCGAACATTGGGCGGCGCTTACCAAACCCAACACCCCACATTGTGCCAACGGCTTCGGGCGGAAGAGTGCAATTGGGAGGGTACAAGACTTACCCTGGTGCGAGGAATTGCAAGTTAAAGACAAAATGTCATGGCAGGGCAAACCAGGCCCTAAGCCTTGGTTGGCAACTGGTCTAGGATCGAAGCTCCGACAGGCGGACAGTTAGAGCATTGCTTTGCTGATCCGGCAGCTTCTGCAGCTTGTCTTGTTCCAGATGTAGAGGTGTTACCTTTCCTCTGGAGTGAACTAGGCAGGCCGAGAGAGGGATCATGCTGCATGGGCAACACATGATCTCTATATTTTAGCCCAGGCTTTGTGCTATGGAGAGGCAATAACTCCATCCCTGGTCTTAACTGGTCTCGGAATCAAAGCGAGAGGCAACTGTTACGGGTTATAAGTCCTTGTCAGTTGGCGTAGACATGGGGCGCCACGCGTTGCCTCTGACGGTGGGAGACACCTACAGGTGTCACTGATCAGCTACCGCCCGCCTCAAGTTGGGCAGCCCCCGGCCAATTGGGTGCTGATCCGCCACAGCCTGCCTGCTTCAATGGGTGCTTGGGGCTAGGACAAAATCTGAATCGCAGGCTGTAAAACCAATGCACCAGGTACAAACAAAAATAAAAATAGAAACCTCAAGCTACGGCTTGCAACATGGAACGTGAGAACCATGTGTCCAGGATTTTCCACTGACTTGACCAATATTGACGATGTGAGAAAAACGGCTGTGATTGATGCTGAACTCAATCGTTTTAACATTGATATTGCTGGCCTGCAGGAGACTCGCCTCGCTGAGGAAGGGTCACTCAGGGAAAACAATTACACCTTTTTCTGGAAGGGAAGAGGGCAGGCAGAAAAAAGGCAACATGGTGTGGGCTTTTCAGTGAAGAATTCGCTACTGGGAATGATTGAAATTCCAGCAGGAGGAAATGAAAGAATATTATCCCTGCGCTTGGCAACCTCTAGTGGGTTTGCCACCATTATTACTGCATATGCACCAACACTCGATCCTCTGATGATGTGAAGGATTCATTCTATGAGGAGTTAGACTCCGTGATCAAGGCAGTTCCAAAATCTGACTACATTTATATGCTCGGTGATTTCAATGCTCGTGTGGGCAAGGGCTCGAGTTCATGGCCAGTGTGTCTTGGAAAATACAACATCGGTCGCATGAATGAAAATGGGCAAAGGCTGCTGGAGCATTGCACCAGTAATGACCTATGTATTGCAAACTCCTTTTTTAAAACAAAAGAGATGCATAAGGTCACATGGAGACATCCAAGATCCGGCCATTGGCACAAGCTGGACTTCATCATCACACGGAGACAACATCTGAACCATATATCATTGACTCGAAGTTACCACAGTGCTGACTGTGATACGGATCATTCTTTGGTTGTTGCAAGGGTTAGACTGAGACCAAATAGAATCTACACAGCTAAACACAAATCTAGCCCCAGGATTAATATTATTAACACTCACGATCCTGAAAAGTGCTTTCAGTTTCAACAGCAACTTGAAGATGCTTTCACTGATACACCAGAAAATTGTACAGTAAATGAAAAGTGGGGTCAAATTAAGGAAACTCTTTATAAAACTGCCGTAGGGGTTTATGGCACTGTGGATCATAAGAGGCAGGACTGGTTTGCGGCAAACAGCGAGACTCTGCAGCCCTTGATTGATAATAAGATGAAAGCTCTCTTAAGAAACAAGGAAAGACCAACGCGTAACACTCTGAGTGAGCTAAGACAAGCTAGGAAGGATGTGCAAAAGGCTGCCAGGCAGTGTGCAAATGATTATTGGATCAAGTTATGTGAGTCCATTCAAATTGCAAGTGATAAGGGAAACATAAGAATCATGTATGAAAGAATAAAGAAAACCTGTGGTCCAGTGATCAAAAGAAGTGCACCATTGAAAACCTTGACTGGAGAAATCATAACTGATAAGAAACAGCAGATGGACAGATGGGTAGAGCACTATTTGGAGCTTTACTCAAGTGAGACCAAACTAGCGGATGATGCCCTCAACGCCATAGAGGCTCTACCAACTCTTGACCACCTGGACACACTTCCCACCATAACAGAAGTTAAGTGTGCTATAAATGAACTTGCATCTGGCAAGGCTCCAGGTAAGGATGGGATTCCAATAGAGGTTATCAGGAGTGGGCAAGACACACTCGCTCTACAAATCCACCAGCTAATAGAGCTATGCTGGCGAGAAGGACAAGTCCCACACGATTTCAAAGATTCAAGCATCATAACACTGTACAAGAACAAGGGCGATCGGAGCGACTGCAACAACTATAGGGGTATCTCACTTCTGTGTATTGTTGGAAATGTATTTGCCAGAATTGTTCTGCGCAGACTTCAAGTCCTAGGAGATCAAGTCTACCCCGAATCACAGTGTGGCTTTCGACAGAACCGGTCTACCACTGATATGATATTCTCATTGCGACAAATGCAAGAAAAATGCCGTGAACAGAATCAACCACTGTTTATTGCTTTCATCGACCTCACAAAGGCATTTGATTTGGTCAGTCGTGAGGGTCTGTTCAAGGCACTAAAGAAGATTGGCTGCCCACCAACTCTTCTGTCCATTGTGGAATCGTTCCACACAGGCATGAAGGGTATAATCAAGTTTGATGGTGCAACTTCTGAAGAATTTGAAATCAAGAGTGGAGTTAAGCAAGGTTGTGTACTAGCTCCCACCCTCTTTGGAATATACTTTTCACTTCTACTGAAATATGCCTTTCGTGATCAGGATGGTGGTATATACATTCACTCACGCTCAGATGGCGGCCTTTACAATGCTCAGAGATTGAAGGCTAAGACCAAAATTAGGAGAGTACTGATCAGAGAACTGCTTTTTGCAGATGATGCTGCAGTTACGACCCACTCTGAGGAAGAATTGCAATGTCTACTATCTGCATTCTCCAATGCTTGTTCTGAATTTGGTTTAACAATTAGCAAAAAGAAGACACAGATTATGTCACAAGGTGCACATGGGGTACCATCAATCTTTATTGACGACGCCGAACTAGAGATAGTAGACCATTTTACATATCTAGGATCAGTGGTAAATAGCAAATTATCCCTAGATCAGGAAATCAACACCCGGATTGGTAAGCCAGCAACAACAATGAACAGGTTAAGAAAAAGAGTCTGGGAGAACAGGAAGCTTACTGCCAAAACAAAAGTCCTTGTCTATCAAACCTGTGTCCTTAGTACTCTTCTCTATGGCAGTGAAACCTGGACAACTTACTTACACCAAGAGAAAAATTTAAACAGCTTTCATATGCGGTGTCTGCGAAGAATTCTTGGTATTAAGTGGCAAGACAAAATCACAAATACTGAAGTATTGGAAAGATCAAGTTGTGTGACAGTTTATTCCATGCTCAGTCTTCGTAGACTTAGATGGATAGGACATCTTAGGAGGATGGATGATGGTAGAATACCAAAGGATATCTTTTTTGGTGAATTACAGATGGGTAAGAGATCTCAGGGTCGGCCTCTACTACGATACAAAGATGTGTGTAAGCGGGACATGATTGATACAGGCATTGATAATGCACATTGGGAGCAAGTCGCCGCTGAACGTGTTGCATGGAGGGCAAACATCAGAAATGGAATAAAGACAAAGGAGAAAATTATTGCAGATAAGTCACACACCGAGCGTTTGAGACGTAAGATGGTGCATGATGGTGGAAATGACCACGTGTTCACATGCACCCACTGTGAACGGACATTTACAGCGCAAATTGGCCTTATCAGTCACACTCGCTACCGCCATAGGTAAAAGTTATTATGCCTTTTTAAAGCACAAACTATCGTCTGTCAAGACGGCAAGGTGCCAATATATATATATATATATATATATATATATATATATATATATATATATATATATATATATATATATCCTTGGTATGCGAGTTATTAATCTTCGGTGATGAAGCTTATCACTCATTAAACACAACACTTATGTTCAGTAAATCCTGCTCAGCAGAAGCCAGGTTTCGGCGGAACAACTAAGTTCTGAGCCCCGTGTAAAAACCTCTCAGTAACCTCTGTCTTCTTTCTATGAGCCATCATTGTATAAAACTTTGAAACTGCTTCTTCGTAATAAATCATCTCACACTCAAGTGGAACACTCAAGGGGAACTGTAAATGGAACCTGTAGAATAGAGAATACCATGGTGAGGGCAACTCAGTCCTGGCCAGAATTAGGTAAGTGTAGGCCAATAACAGCACTCAGATCTATAACAGAGATCCGATCTCTGTCATACGGCCAAATAACTCAATCATATGATCTGAGACATAACAACACCAGGAAAGAATAAAGGAACGGGTAGAAACCCAGCAGATGCCCTACTGGAAGATCCTACCATTTCACTTTCCCCTCCTCCCTCTCAACCATTCTTAATCTCTCTAATTATTATTCCACTATATTGTCCTCAACTCCCTGAGTAAAATGATATATCACGCAAGCTAGTTGAAGCCACACAATAGGATACCAGTGCCGACGCTCCTATGATACTTTCTAGCACCGCACTAATAGAACATTCTATCACTAATCATAATACATTATATCACTGCACAGTACTGTACTCTATTCCTAATCATACTCTTAAGTTAGATATAATTAATTGCCTACCATATGCCTATTCCAGTTGCTAATCGAAACTAGGCGATCACAGACTGGATCTATGTCCGCCGATAACTATCAACAATTTGTCACCCCTAGTTTCTCTTATGTAACACAACTCGGAATAATGACCCAATCCTAACACTTCAGAATGTTTTTCTCGACTCCCTCCACCTGTTTATCGCAACTGGGTTTTATCTGGTTGCTTGAGTGACGTCATCAAAAAGTCCAGACGCCAATCAGTCCAGAATCTGGCTTTGTCCTCCTGTTTCCCGACTAACCGGAGTCAATTAGCTGTCAAGTTTCCTTTCATCTGGGGAGTTCTTTGTCTCATCCAACAAATATCCTGGCTGTCTGTGAGCCAGAGACCTTTCCCCCATATGACAGAATCCTTCCGACCTCTGGCAGACATTCTGTCCATCACTTTCAACGGCCAACTCCCGCTTCGTAGACAGATGTCGCCAGTACACATCTCTCGAACAACAACCTGTCAACAAACTGTCGACCGTGTGTAGACCACTCGACGTGACTCACTTTGATCTCATACACCAATGCTGACCAGGTGCAGACAGTTTTAACAACGTATTTTCTCAGTCTGTTCAACCTCAAAGGGTTGCTGTTTTTGCCGACTAAGGTCGGGTCTAGTTTGTCATCGATCGACACGAACAAGTTTATTTAACTCGTGACAACGGGTATGTGGAATGGTATCCGCATAGTCCTGTAGACCGACTGGCGCTCGCTATGTGGTGAGGTCAATACCCCGCTGATCACTTCTACTGTCCAGGACTTTATGGTCAACAGTTTAGACTGGGTCGACCTGTAGTTCAGTACAATTAAAAAAAAATCAAAAAAAATCAAAAGACAAATGGGCCGGCAGGCGAGCGTGATAGCCTCTGCGCTAAAGCGGCGCTCTTTCTCACTCTA
>OY992893.1:55235212-55395212 GCA_963921405.1 Cepaea hortensis | reverse complement strand
CTACTACTACTACTACTACTACTACTACTACTACAGGACTACTAGTAGTAGTAGTAGTAGTAGTAGTCCTTTACAGGACTTTGTAGCCAAGTTTCTCTTAGCAAGTTTGCGTTCAGTAGTTTGTCATTGATTTCTGAACGACCAGCGCCCATACCATATCGTAAAAAACCAACGCAACGCGGTCTGCTGCCAAATCGCGCGCAGCTGTGTTTCGAACGAGGGTATGCAGGATCACGAACTGCGTCCGTATCACTGTCGCCACGGAGACTGGCACTACTATTACTACTGTTTATTATTATTAATCTCCTAAACTTCCATCTGTGGAAGGTAAGGGGAAACCACCACATTATCTTCCCAAGACTTCATGGCAAAACATATATCAGAGTTAGTGAACGACGTTAATGGCTGTCTTAGGACATCCTCGTCCGGTAGGGACAGTCATGAGCCACAGGTGACACCAGACCGTCATCCAGCTACTGATGGCAAAATCATAACTAAGATAAATAAATTTAGAGTAGGAACATGGAATGTTAGGACATTAAATGAGCTAGGAAAGTTGACCAATGTTCTAAGAGAGATGGATAACATGAAAATGAATATACTAGGCGTTAGTGAGATGAGATGGAAGGGATCGGGCAAAATTATAGCTGACAATCACACAATAATTTATTCTGGAGGGGATACACATGAAAAAGGCGTAGGAGTAATATTAGACGAAAAAACAGCCAAGTCAATTAATGGATACTGGTGTATTTCAGATAGAATTATTATGGTAAAAATCAAAGGCAAACCAATAGATATAAATATTATACAAGTATATACACCAACAACAAGCAGTAGTGATGAAGAAATACAACACTTTTATGACGAAATAGAAATGGTGATGGCTCAAATTGGATCACAAGAAATAACAATAATACTTGGTGATTTTAATGCAAAAGTAGGAAAGGGAAAAATGGAGGATGTAGTGGGGAATTATGGTTTAGGTACAAGAAATGAAAGAGGGGAAAAGCTAATAGAATGGGCAAATATCAATGATATGATAATTGGAAACACATGGTTTAAACACCATAAAAGACGACTGTACACATGGAAAAGCCCTGATAAGAAAATACGCAACCAAATTGACTACATACTAATTAATAAAAGATTTAGAAATGCTTTAATTAATGTAAAGACAATGCCTGGTGCTGACTGTAACAGTGATCATGTACCACTATGTGGACAAATAAAAGTAAGATTAAAGAGAGGGAAAAAAATGGTTAAGAACATGAGACTTAATAAAGAGGTTCTGAATATAGATAAAGAAATGCAACAAAAATACAGAGTGACTGTGGAAAATAGGTACAATGCAATAGCTAAAATACAGAGTATAGATGAACAATGGGAAATGCTAAGGGACTCTATAATGCTAAGGGACTCTATTCATCAAACTAGCAAAGAAGTATTACCAGAGATAGGCAAAATAGCTAAGAAAGAATGGATGAATGAAGAAATCTTAAAACTGATGGACAAAAGAAAACAGAGTAAAAATGACAAACAAGAATATGATAAGATAAATAAAGAAATAAAAGATAAATGTGGGAAGGCTAAAGAAAGTTGGTTAAACGAGGAATGCAAAAAAATTGAATTAAATTCCATAGCGTAGGGTAGTGCCTCGTTAAGTTCCGTCTTCCCGTTCAGTACCGAGGAAATAAGACAACAGACGCTGAATGAATTCTCTGTCATTTCAACGACCGTTTTTGATTGGGGAGCAGGGACCTGGTAGCTCTGATTGAGACTACAGATGTGTACGTTGTTCTTCCTCACCGTCCTCTACGAGTGCCGGGTGCAATTGATATACATATTTAGTTGTAGTATACGTTATTGTAGTGCTAGGCCCATAGTATACTCCAGAAATGGGACTACAGTAACTACATTAAGGCATAGGAGCGGGATGAGAAGAATTTAAAAATGAGAACAATGAGGAGAAAATGAAGAAAAGGGGGAAAATGCTACTTATCTCCGAATCTCAGGCTTTGATACATCACCGCCTATGATTTTGAGATAAGTAGCACATATTTTTCAATTTGTTTTCATTTTCAACGTCCTGTGTTTTCCATAATTATGTTCTGTAAAGCTGCATTACTTTGTGTTGATTTATATTTTTAATATATCCACAGCTTTAGCGCAATTCCACTAATGTTATTCATACAGATATGGGATAATGTGTCAGATAGCCCAGTATGTAAGGAATATGTATAATAATATATATAGAGAGGGGTGTATACCTCGGGGGAGCCTGCATGGCCTAGTGGTTACAATATCACCGGCTGGCCGGCCCGGTGGTCATAGATTCCATCCGTATCGGTGCAGATTCTAAGTTTTAAAACTTGGCCTGAGCTCCCAGGTCGACCCAGTCTAAACCAGGTACTAGGAGGTGTCTTGGGAAGTAAAGGCGGCCGGTGTGATAGCGACCACATCAGCCACCAAGTGCCGCTTGGACTATACAAATATGAGTCTAACACCATATACCCAATGCGGCCGAGACGTGTGGAAGAGAGATTTATTTACTTATACACATGGAACTTGATAGAGTAATTCTGTCAAAGTATCTACTTCTGAATCTATGTGTAGATTTGACTAGACATTATAACGTAAATAGTCCTGTCTACATCCACCTGATCTACCCTGCTAGTCGTAGGGTGGGTAGAGCGTGTATAACAGTGATGTTCCCAGCAATAACACACAGTTGTAGGGTGGGACGCGACATTAGGCATAAACAACAATCTCGTGCACACACAGAACTTGCCAAAAGTCGTTTCTACAGACACACTCTGTCTGGACCCATCGCACTCTTCCAGTCTATAGCTACTTTTGGACCACCACTATTAACATTAACAAATACTGCTTTGAACTACCTCTGCTATGAACTACCACTGCTACGAACTACCACTGCTATGAATTACCACTGCTATGAACTACCACTGCTATGAATTACCACTGCTATGAATTACCACTGCTATGAACTACCACTGCTACGAACTACCACTGCTATGAACTACCACTGCTATGAATTATCACTGCTGTGAACTACCACTGCTATGAACTACTCTACTAATATGAACTACCATTGCTATGAACTACCACTGATATAAACTACCATTGCTATGAACTGCTACTAATATGAACTATCACTGCTATGAACTACCACTAATATAAACTACCACTGCTATGAACTACCACTGCTGTGAACTACCACTGCTATGAACTACCACTGCTATGAACTGTTGTTTGTCCATCAAGAATGATGATGATCATTCATTTCATCCAGTGGGGTTGAAGGTGTGGAGCCGTGGGTTCTAAGATGGCTGATAAGGCCTATTTTGGCTCGAAATGTTCTTTGACAATGTGGGCAAAGAATGCTTGACGTCTCTGGAGGAGGATTTCCTGCAGTGGTTTTTCTGTCCTGCCTTTTCTTCACAGCTCTTGCAGTCCTGGTTGCCTTGCGCAATGATGCACGCCACGAATTTCGGTCTCTGGCTGCAGCCTCCCAGGTGTCATGATGAATTCCAAAAGCATTCAGTGAAATTTTCAGAGTGTCTTTAAAACGTTTCCTCTGGCCACCTTGGGAGCGTTTACCACAACGCAGTTCGCTGTAGAAAATTCGTTTAGGGAGCCTGTGATCTGGCATGCGGGTCAGGTGACCAGCCCAGCGAATCTGATTCTTCATCAGTAGAGTGTGGATACTGGGCATGGATGCTCTTTCTAGGACTTCAGTGTCTGGAATCTTGTCTTGCCATTTAATCTTCAGTAGCTTCCTTAGGCAGACTGTGTGGAAGTGGTTTAATTTCCTAGCGTGTCGCTGATAAACAGTCCAGGTTTCACAAGCATATAGCAGTGTGGATAATACAACTGCTTTGTAGACTTTTAGCTTTGTTTGCAGGCTTATTCCAGTTCTGTCCCATACATTCTTGTACAGTCTGCCAAAGGCTGCACTGGCCTTGGAGATTCTTGCATTCACTTCGTCATCGATTGTAGCAGCTTGTGACACAGTGCTGCCAAGATAGGTGAATTTGTCCACAACACTTAGTCTATGATCATTCACTTTGATATTCGGCACAGTGTGATTATTCCCTGGAGCTGGCTGGTACATAACTACAGTCTTCTCCAAGTTGATATTGAGCCCAAAGTTGGCACAGGCATGTGAGAAAGCTGAAACATTATGTTGCATGTCCGCCTCTGAGTTGGCGTATAGAGCGCAATCATCAGCAAACAGGAGCTCTCTGACGGTGCCGCTGTCACCGCTGTCAATTTTGGTTTTAGCTTTCAGCCTTCTGAGATTGAATAACTTTCCATCCATACGGTAGTTGATGTTTATTCCAATGTCGTCGTTCTCGAAGGCATTCATCAACATGGCTGAAAACATGAGGCTGAACAGTGTTGGTGCCAGGACACATCCTTGCTTCACTCCACTGGTTACAGGAAAGGGTTCAGACAGTTCACCATTTTCCTGTACTCTTGCCTGCATGCCGTCATGAAATAGCCGCACTATTTGGACAAACTTTCGTGGACAGCCATATTTTGCCATAATCTTCCACAGTCCTCATGAACTACCACTGCTATGAACTACCACTGCTATGAACTACCACTGCTATGAACTACCACTGCTATGAACTAACACTGCTATGAACTATCACTGCTATGAACTACCACTAATATAAACTACCATTGCTATGAATTACCACTGCTGTGAACTACCACTACTATGAACTACTACTAATATGAACTATCACTGCTATGAACTACCACTAATATAAACTACCATTGCTATTAACTACCACTGCTATGAACTACCACTGCTATGAACTACCTACTATGAACTACCACTGCTATGAACTACCACTGCTATGAACTACCACTGCTATGAACTACCTACTATGAACTACCACTGCTATGAACTACCACTGCTGTGAACTACCACTGCTATGAACTACCTACTATGAACTACCACTACTATGAACTACCATTGCTATTAACTACAACTGCAGTGACTACCACTGCTATGAACTACCACTGCTATGAACTACCACTGCTGTGAACTACCACTGCTGTGAACTACCACTGCTATGAACTACCACTGCTATGAACTACCACTGCTATGAACTACCACTGCTGTGAACTACCACTGCTGTGAACTACCACTGCTATGAACTACCACTGCTATTAACTACCACTGCTATGAACTACCACTGCTATGAACTACCTACTATGAACTACCACTGCTATGAACTACCACTGCTATGAACTACCACTGCTATGAACTACCTACTATGAACTACCACTGCTATGAACTACCACTGCTGTGAACTACCACTGCTATGAACTACCTACTATGAACTACCACTACTATGAACTACCATTGCTATTAACTACAACTGCAGTGACTACCACTGCTATGAACTACCACTGCTATGAACTACAACTGCTATGAACTACCACTGCTGTGAACTACCACTGCTATGAACTACCTACTATGAACTACCACTGCTATGAACTACCACTGCTATTAACTACCACTACTATGAACTACCTACTATGAACTACCACTGCTATGAACTACCACTGCTATAAACTACCACTGCTATGAACTACCACTGCTATGAACTACCTACTATGAACTACCTACTATGAACTACCACTACTATGAACTACCACTACTATGAACTACCACTGCTATGAACTACCACTGCTATGAACTACCACTGCTATGAACTACCACTGCTATGAACTACCTACTATGAACTACCTACTATGAACTACCACTGCTATGAACTACCACTGCTATGAACTACCACTGCTATGAACTACCACTGCTATGAACTACCACTGCTATGAACTACCATTGCTGTGAACTACCACTGCTGTGAACTACCACTGCTGTGAACTACCACTGCTGTGAACTACCACTGCTATGAACTACCTACTATGAACTACCACTGCTATGAACTACTACTGCTATGAACTACCACAGCTATGAACTACCACTGCTGTGAACTACTACTGCTGTGAACTACCACTGCTATGAACTACCTACTATGAACTACTACTGCTATGAACTACCACTGCTATGAACTACCACTGCTGTGAACTACCACTGCTGTGAACTACCACTGCTATGAACTACCTACTATGAACTACCACTGCTATGAACTACTACTGCTATGAACTACCACTGCTATGAACTACCACTGCTATGAACTACTACTGATATGAACTACCACTGCTATGAACTACCACTGCTGTGAACTACCACTGCTGTAAACTACCACTGCTATGAACTACCTACTATGAACTACAACTGCTATGAACTAACATTGCTATGAACTACCACTGCTATGAACTACCTACTATGAACTACAATTGCTAGGAACTACCACTGCTGTGAACTACCTACTATGAACTACAACTGCTATGAACTACCACTGCTATGAACTAACATTGCTATGAACTACCACTGCTATGAACTACCACTGCCATGAACCACCACTGCTATGAACAAACACTGCTATGAACAAACACTGCTATGAACTACCCCTGCTATGAACTAACCACTGCAATGACTACCACAGCTATGAACTACTACTGGTAGCCTAGATGACTTCTGACTTGACTTGCTAATTACTATGCTCTAAAACTCAAAATAACGGGCTCGTTAGCGAATTGATCTGAAGCTGCACTAATAATGTCATGAGCGCGGCCGGATGAGGGTTCCACGTTTGGGTTCGAGGTCTCAGTAAGAGAGGGAAATACCGGCCACCCATCCGTCCACACTCCCAGGTCTTCAACGAGGTCTCAGTAAGAGAGGCAAAGACCGGCCACCCATCCGTCCACACTCCCAGGTCTTCAACATGCGATGGCCTTTTCACGTCACAGGCTCATTGCAGGAAACTGCTTCGGGGCAATTTAAAACATCAAAACAACTCCAAATCCACTTGTGCGGTCTATGCGACTATATTATATGCCCGGAGTTCTCTTCCGCTTTCCGTTAACCTCAGCCACCCATCCGCCCACACTCCCAGGTCTTCAACATGCGATGGCCTTTTCACGTCACAGGCTCATTGTAGGAAACTGCTTCGGGGCAATTTAAAACATCAAAACAACTCCAAATCCACTTGTGCGGTCTATGCGACTATATTATATGCCCGGAGTTCTCTTCCGCTTTCCGTTAACCTCAGCCACTAGACTAATCCCCCGTGGGAATGTTGCTTTTGAGCCACTGCTAATCATTGAACACAACCAGGACGAATCATGAGATGTGTTACGCACCCACTTGCATTTTCCCGCTGTACGGTTAGCCACTTGCAACTTAGTTAGCAATTTGGTGTCATGTGTAAGTAGAATACCTGTGACTACATACTTTTTGACTGACATGTCCTTCAACCTGACGAGTTTTTAATAATTAATATAACCACGATTTCCGTACTTACAATAATTCAGGTAATTCAAACAATAAGGGTGGATTCAGACGTAGATTATATATTAGAGAGTATATTACGACATAACAGCCATTTTTATGGAATTCAGGGCGGCTGCCTTATGTGATAATGCGTGTGCGGGCCGCTTGCGTTTGTAGAACAGCTGTCGCCTCGACTATGAACTGCATATTCAAGGGAATATTGGCCTGTTGTTAATGCTCTGGCGATTTGGCTTGTGAAAATTACTGTTTGCTTGGGACAATAATGAGCATTTTGTATGGTTATTCGCTGGCACAGGAATGAACAATTATGGGATCACCTGTTGCTATGAAATTGGAAACAATATAAAATAACGCAAAGTAATGCAGATTTACAGAACACAATTACGGAAAACGCAGGACATTACGGCGAGAAGTCTTCATCAGCAAACAAATACACACACAAAACACAACATATAGTCACGGAGAAGACCCTCCGGTGACTACATTAAGGCACAATAGCGGGATGAAAAGATGAAAAAATAATGAGAACAAAGAAGAGAGAATGGGGGAAAATAGTTAAAAAGTGCTACTTTACTCATAATCCTAGGCTGTGATATTAACAAAAATTTTCACATAGATACTCTTATATAGACAGCCGTGGGAGTATGTGGTGTCGTGGGGACCGGGGATGGGAATGGTTCAGTGAAGATTCCGTTCAAATGGGTGGAAGTGGTACATGAAAAAGTGGAGGAAGGGGAGGCGGGAAACTGGAAGCAATGGAGATATGATGGTGGGCTGAGGGGATGTCCAAACATTGCATTAATGGGCGCCAGTAAAGGGTTGGCCCTAGTAGACGAATGTTAAAGAGCAATTGTGTCTGAACCTAAGTGTGATTGTGATATTAACAAAATTCATTTTCTGTGCTCCGTTATGTGTGTACCAAAGGAATACTGAAGTCTGAGAGGACTGATATGTGTGAGCACGTATACATAAATATAAGCACATCAACAAACATACATACAACCACATACATACATATGTATATGATATATAGGAGAGTGGAGAGCGAGAGAGAGAGAGAGAGAGAGAGAGAGAGAGAGAGAGAGAGAGAGAACCAGGGTGTGGGGAGGGAGGGTGGGCTCCTGTATAGTACCTGTGATATGCTACCTGGGATATGCGGAATTAGGAGGTCTAAAAATACGAGGCTTTACTCATACTGTTCCATATGAAATAGAGTCAGTAGAGTTGATTGTTATACCATGTATTGTATAATCAAATCCTCCAATTATTTGTGTTATTGGGGTTATATATGATAAGACCACCGGCAATACACATGATATGGGTTGGCACAGCGAAGCGAGATTTTTATACTGCGTGGTACTGATGCGTAACACCCAGGTTTTCTCTCGCTGTATGTGAGTGCATATCCTATACTGGAGATCTCGGACTGGCGTATACCTGAGACAGCGCGGATGATGGATATACTGTGGGTGTGTCAACGTATGACTACTACTAAGTGGTGGTGAAGATAAATATGTGCAGCATGTTCTGTGAGACCATGTTTTTTGTTTTTTTTTTGTTTTTGTTTCCTAGACCATTTATTTTTAAGTCTCTCGGCTTTCCCATCTTATTGAATAGACAGTCATAAAATTCAGTCTCAACTTTTGCTCATGCTATTATACGGAAGTTTAAATTATGAACGCTGAAAATACCCAAGGTTTAAAGCGTGCGATATTGTAATTAACCTTACAGCTCTAGAAATCTGGCAAACCCGGCAATTATTCATACAACTTTACGTCTAAGTTCAAGACCTTCGCTCAACGCGTAATTTAATGTGGATGCACTTGTACGCTTAATAGTATAGCTGCTCCAATGACTGAAATCGATTGTGTAAGCGGCATACATACATCCAGGATGTACTGCACGATATGTTCTGCTTCTAACAGACAGCTGGCTATCATTTTGTCGCCTTATATCTGAGGGTGTCGCGTTTACTCTTGATTAGTGTATTGCGTTGACACGTTGACAGTGAACATTGAAGGGCAAAAGTTGAGGTTTTCGAAATGTCCGATTGGCTGTTTGTCCATAGTTGCTGAAGGGAACCATACTATAACTGGTTAGAGTTAGGATGAGTCCAACCTTGGCCGATTAGACTAATCTTAGCCCTGGTTATATTGGCAATAAGAAGGATTCACATTGTAAGAAACCAAAACAAAGAAGTGTCAGAAACATTGAAATAATTATTACTGGGTGAGATCAACGTCAGCCAATTACATTACTTCCAAGTTTACAATAAAAAGAGACATCTTTTTGAGAATTACTGGACCAGGGAGGTTGCTAACGGTTGAGGGCAAGAGCATAAAAGGAAGCAGACTGGGCATATGGGTGGACAACATCAAGAGATGGATTTAAATGAGCTTACTGGGTACATTTCGAATATGCAGGCCAGAAAATTGCGGAACTGCTTTAAATGTGGAGATAACGCTTGAATATGGTAACGATGATGATGTTGGTGATGAAGACGATGGTGATGATCTAAGAATGAGCTTTCTGATCAAACCAGAAAAGTGGTATTAAAGAACCACTCAGATTAGCATAAGGTATAACGTGACTGAATGACCTTGACCGGACAATACTGACATGGAAATCAATGCAAATGATCGCATTACATGATCCTCGCGCATGCTTGGGATGACAGGGATTGATAGTACCTTTGGTAAGGATTGCTGTCAAATCCTTATCTGGGCCCATTACCCACTGGTCCAAGCCTGACATCCAGCTCACACCCATAGCTCCAAGTAGTTGTCAGCTTGGGGCAGCCCCCCCCCCCCGCCCCCTCCTCTCCCAGCCGGAAAAACCAGACGCGGGTAACTGATTCGGCGTCAAACCAATCGGTGAAACTAAAGTATGCCTATCCAGCACGTGAAGACAGATTCGGCAGACCGCGCTGAAGAAATCTTTGATGATTCAGCCGGCAAGACGGCGTTTACCTGCAAAGCGTTGTGGAACGCAACGAGCACGACAAGGCCCGTAGAGCACCCTGGCGGTCGTCTTGACTTGTCTTGCCACTGGATTTGGATGGACTCAGATGGGAGAGTGTGGTCGACGAAAAAGCGTGAAAAAGCTCTCCGGACGTTTTGTGAGAGGACAAAACGTCACCTTCAGGCAGTCAGACGAGAGCCAGGGTCAATGTCGGACCTGGTTCTGAGTCCAGCAGAACGGCCATATATTGTGCCTCTACTTTTGTAGTCTCTAAATATTGTGTTTAAGTAAAATGTGGTGTAAGTGCTAATATAAGTTGTACATTATTTTGAGACAAAAGGAAGTATAAAACAAACTTGAGTTGAGTTATTCCGGACATGTTGAGTCTGTTCTAAATTACTAGTTGTTGTGAATAGTGTAGTGAAAGAAATTAAACTTAATTCAAAACAAGGAGAGAATTAATCACAATGAGAAGACCTCAGCACCGCCAGTCATAAATGTATGGGTCCAGAAATGATGTACAGAAACGTGAACAGTCAGAAAGATAAATTGACGGTTGGCGCCACGGCGAGATTTCTCCAGTTGCTTGTAGCGCTGTGGCGTGATCAGCTGTGTCAACCCAAATATGGTCTGTTCCTGTGTGTCTGCAGTGACAGTTAAAACCACGCATATCAACCATAGACGATAGTATTATGAACAATGAATCTAAAATATCTTCTAAGTCGTTCTATGTCGCCTATGGCAATGATGACTTAATAGATTGTGAAAATCAACATAACATGAAGCCCATAAGCGGGCTCTTTCCCGCTGTTTATACTTCACCCCGACAACGCAAGGTACAAGAGGAACATGTTGAGATGAGATGAGAATCAAAATAATATGATGACTTAATAGATTGTGAAAATCAACACAGTATGATGACCAAATAGATTGTGAAAATGAACCCAATATGATGACTCAATAGATTGTGCAAATCAACACAATATGACGTCTTAATAGATTATGCAAATCAACACAATATGCTGACTAATTGGATTGTGAAAAACAACCCAAAATGATGACTTAATAGATTGTGAAAATCAATACAGTATGATGACTTAATAGATTGTGAAAATTAACAAAATATGATGACCTAATAGATTGTGCAAATCAACCCAATATGATGAATTAATAGATTGTGAAAATCTACACAATATGAAGACTTAATAGATTGTGTGAAAATCAACACAATATGATTACTTAATAGATTGTGTGAAAATCAACACAATATGATTACTTAATAGATTGAGCAAATCAACCCAATATGATGAATTAATAGATTGTGAATATCGACACAATACGATCTACCCCCGAACCGCCTGCGGCTGACAGTGTGTGTGTGATGTGTGTGTGTGTGTGTGTGTGTGAGTATGTGTGTGTGTATATGTTTGTGTATGTGTGTGTGTGTGAGAGTGTGTGTGTATGTTTTGTCAATGGAAGAGAACTGAACATTATTCTCCTATACACAGGGGGTCTGCCTGCCTGCCTGCCTGCCTGCCCGCCCGCCCGCCCGCCCGCCCGCCCGCCCGCCCGCCCGCCCGCCCGCCCGTCTGTCTGTCTGTCTGTCTGTCTGTCTGTCTGTCTGCCTGCCTGCCTGCCTGCCTGCCCGCCCGCCCGCCCGCCCGCCCGCCCGCCCGTCTGTCTGTCTGTCTGTCTGTCTGTCTGTCTGTCTGCCTGCCTGCCTGCCTGCCTGCCCGCCCGCCCGCCCGCCCGCCCGCCCGCCCGCCCGCCCGCCCGCCCGCCCGTCTGTCTGTCTGTCTGTCTGTCTGTCTGTCTGTCTGCCTGCCTGCCTGCCTGTCTGTTTGTCTGTCTGTCTGTCTGTCTGTCTGTCTGTCTACCTGCCTGCCTGCCTGCCTGCCTGCCTGCCTGCCTGTCTGTCTGTCTGTCTGTCTGGCTGGCTGGCTGGCTGGCTGAGTGGCTGAGTACGCACTCACGCATGTAGTACCCACCTGCCTACCTACCTACCTACCTACCTACCTACCTACCTACCTACCTACCTACCTACCTACCTACCTACCTACCTACCTACCTGCCTGCCTGCCTGCCTGCCTGCATGCCTGCCTGCCTGTCTGCCTGCCTGCCTGTCCGCCTGCCTGCCTGCCTGCCTACCTACCTACCTACCTGACGGTGTCTGCCACAACTTAACTCAGAGGACCGGCCAGATGTGTGCTTGCTTGTTTGCCTGTTTGGATACCGTTACTTAATTTAAACAAAAAGCGTAGATATCAGTGAGACCTTTTACCCATGTCCTCTAAACTAGAGTATGGATACGACTAGTATTCTCTCGCCTTGCCCATAATTCCCCCCCCCCCCCCCCTATCTAGATGTTTTTTTCAGCTCAAAGACGTTATTATGATTTGACAAATTCTTTCCCCAACATACACAGCTTACTGCGGTGCTGTTTGAAGTGCTGGAACAGGCGTGTAAATAAACTGGCTTTGAAAATGAAGTTAAAACATAATGGCCATCCTCCCTGCTGTCACAAATTAATGGCGCTCAGGTCAAAGAGAACGGAGCCATCTGTGTAGATCGTTGAACCGTGACGTTCTGTTAAAAATGCTACCTATCGTTTCTTCTCCGTTTTCCTGCCTCTTGAGAATTCTTCACACCTGGTTATACTCTGTTAACTCAGAGGTCATGATGTCCCAGGTCGGCCTACATTATATACTTGCTCAATATAAAGAGTTCTATATACTAGTGGGGATCTTTTAAAACAAGTTTGCTGGGACAAATACAATACCGCATACTCTTTGCTATCTCCCAATCACTTCAGGTTTTGAACGAGTGCAACTTTCACACAGAACCTTCTTTGTTGTTTTACCTTTATACAAGTGGAAACTCACAATTCAAGTGGTCTCACCTCACCTTCCTAGAGGTCGTGGGATGTCTGATATTTTTAGATACAACCTAATTCCTAACCCTTTCCAGGGAGCGAACCGGTGACTTCAGAGCTAAAGGCGGATGCCGAACTCGCAGTCTGGCCTCTCCCATCTACTTTCCTCTCCCTCACGTGTACACTGGCCTCCCCCATCTACTTTCCTCCCCTCACGTGTACACTGGCCTCTCCCATCTACTTTCATTCCCCTCACGTGTACACTGGCCTCTCCCATCTACTTTCATTCCCCTCACGTGTACACTGGCCTCCCCCATCTACTTTCATTCCTCTCACGTGTACACTGGCCTCTCCCATCTACTTTCATCCCCCTCACGTGTACACTGGCCTCTCCCATCTACTTTCATTCCCCTCACGTGTACACTGGCCTCTCCCATCTACTTTCATTCCCCTCACGTGTACACTGGCCTCTCCCATCTACTTTCATTCCCCTCACGTGTACACTGGCCTCCCCCATCTACTTTCATTCCTCTCACGTGTACACTGGCCTCTCCCATCTACTTTCATTCCCCTCACGTGTACACTGGCCTCTCCCATCTACTTACATTCCCCTCACGTGTACACTGGCCTCCCCCATCTACTTTCATTCCTCTCACGTGTACACTGGCCTCTCCCATCTACTTTCATCCCCCTCACGTGTACACTGGCCTCTCCCATCTACTTTCATTCCCCTCACGTGTACACTGGCCTCTCCCATCTACTTTCATTCCCCTCACGTGTACACTGGCCTCCCCATCTACTTTCATTCCTCTCACGTGTACACTGGCCTCTCCCATCTACTTTCATTCCCCTCACGTGTACACTGGCCTCTCCCATCTACTTTCATTCCCCTCACGTGTACACTGGCCTCTCCCATCTACTTTCATTCCCCTCACGTGTACACTGGCCTCTCCCATCTACTTTCATTCCCCTCACGTGTACACTGGCCTCTCCCATCTACTTTCATTCCCCTCACGTGTACACTGGCCTCCCCCATCTACTTTCATTCCTCTCACGTGTACACTGGCCTCTCCCATCTACTTTCATCCCCCTCACGTGTACACTGGCCTCTCCCATCTACTTTCATTCCCCTCACGTGTACACTGGCCTCTCCCATCTACTTTCATCCCCCTCACGTGTACACTGGCCTCTCCCATCTACTTTCATTCCCCTCACGTGTACACTGGCCTCCCCCATCTACTTTCATTCCTCTCACGTGTACACTGGCCTCTCCCATCTACTTTCATCCCCCTCACGTGTACACTGGCCTCTCCCATCTACTTTCATTCCTCTCACGTGTACACTGGCCTCTCCCATCTACTTTCATCCCCCTCACGTGTAAACTGGCCTCTCCCATCTACTTTCATCCCCCTCACGTGTACACTGGCCTCTCCCATCTACTTTCATACCCCTCACGTGTACACTGGCCTCCCCCATCTACTTTCATTCCTCTCACGTGTACACTGGCCTCTCCCATCTACTTTCATCCCCCTCACGTGTACACTGGCCTCTCCCATCTACTTTCATCCCCCTCACGTGTACACTGGCCTCCCCCATCTACTTTCATCCCCCTCACGTGCACACTGGCCTCCCCCATCTACTTTCATCCCCCTCACGTGTACACTGGCCTCCCCCATCTACTTTCATCCCCCTCACGTGTACACTGGCCTCCCCCATCTACTTTCATCCCCCTCGCGTGTACACTGGCCTCCCCCATCTACTTTCATCCCCCTCACGTGTACACTGGCCTCCCCCATCTACTTTCATCCCTCTCACGTGTACACTGGCCTCCCCCATCTATTTTCATCCCCCTCACGTGTACACTGGCCTCCCCCATCTACTTTCATCCCCCTCACGTGTACACTGGCCTCCCCCATCTACTTTCATCCCTCTCACGTGTACACTGGCCTCCCCCATCTACTTTCATCCCCCTCACGTGTACACTGGCATCCCCCATCTACTTTCATCCCCCTCACGTGTACACTGGCATCCCCCATCTACTTTCATCCCCCTCACGTGTACACTGGCATCCCCCATCTACTTTCATCCCCCTCACGTGTACACTGGCCTCCCCCATCTACTTTCATTCCCCTCACGTGTACACTGGCCTCCCCCATCTACTTTCCTCCCCCTCACGTGTACACTGGCCTCTCCCATCTACTTTCCTCCCCCTCACGTATACACTGGCCTCCCCCATCTACTTTCATCCCCCTCACGTGTACACTGGCCTCCCCCATCTACTTTCATCCCCCTCACGTGTACACTGGCCTCCCCCATCTACTTTCATCCCCCTCACGTGTACACTGGCCTCCCCCATCTACTTTCATCCCCCTCACGTGTACACTGGCCTCCCCCATCTACTTTCATCCCCCTCACGTGTACACTGGCCTCCCCCATCTACTTTCATCCCCCTCACGTGTACACTGGCCTCTCCCATCTACTTTCATCCCCCTCACGTGTACACTGGCCTCCCCCATCTACTTTCATCCCCCTCACGTGTACACTGGCCTCCCCCATCTACTTTCATCCCCCTCACGTGTACACTGGCCTCTCCCATCTACTTTCATCCCCCTCACGTGTACACTGGCCTCCCCCATCTACTTTCATCCCCCTCACGTGTACACTGGCCTCCCCCATCTACTTTCATCCCCCTCACGTGTACACTGGCCTCCCCCATCTACTTTCATCCCCCTCACGTGTACACTGGCCAGGTTATTCGAGATACCATCACGGTGTAGCATGTCCCGTGCAGAACGTCGTGCTCATCATGAACAGATCCTCCACTCTCTGCCAGTTCTTCTGCCTCGTGTGCTTACATGCCCAAGGTGTCTGCAGTGTCCTGTAACCAACTTCGCACTGTTCGGCCGTGCCTCGTCTTCCTGGAAGCACGATTTCCACCACTGCTCTGTCCAGCCACTGCGATGCTTGTGTGGCTGAAGTACATCAGTTACCAGACACCATGCTATTTGTGAGCCAGTGTCCTTTAGAGGTTGAGATCCCTTGTAATGTCAGTAATTAAAGTTTAAACATGTCGATGTTCCCTTTTAGTGATTGCAAGATGGTCCGAAACTCACATCCGTGTGTTGCCACAGGAAATATCATCATCATCATCATCATCATCATCATCATCATCATCATCATCACCACCACCACCACCACCACCACCACCACCACCACCACCACCACCACCACCACCACCACCACCATCATCATCATCATCATCATCATCATCATCATCATTATCATCATGTGCCATGTCGATAAGCGTGGCCGGTCATGTTTCTCCTAGCTCTTTTCCCCGCAATCTTGCCAGTTGTCACCAAGTTCTCTAAGTTATTTCTGTTCATAACATGTCCCAAAAATGTTGACTAAGTGCATGTCACCACTTATTAACGGATTTGTTGTGTTTATATCATGGCCTGAGACAATAGCGTGACTTCCCAGGGCTGACAAAGTAATTGACAGCGAGTATATGGACAAGAATAACGAAATTAGAACATTATAAGCTTATTGAAGAAGGAGTGAAACAGTGTTCCTTAATCGTGTAGAGAAAAGAGAAACAATAAGACCATCGTGACGACTGGAGAAAACACCAGCAGAAGAGGCAGGGACCGACCAATAGAAATGATGATGGTTGATCTTCGACCGTGACAAAGAGGAATATCATAAATAGAAGAATTAATTGAGAGCACTGGGGATCAATATCTGGGGAGATGCATGAACGTCCAATCCAGTTGGCACGACACACCATGCTAGTGGTGATACTATGGTGGCCTCAGGCGTTTCCACACAGCTGGTGTCATATACGAGGCGAGATTCAAAGAGGAGAGTAAAGACGAGAAATAGAGTGGGCTCAAACGAGGTCTGTGTGATCTTGTACTGACATGCATGTAGAGGGCACACAGTTCGAACATGTGGCTGGGCTAAAAGATGGAGGAGACGATACATTATTGAAAGGTTTCCCAGGACAGACAGCTGGGAATATGTAGCCTGACGATGTGGCTTTCCCCGCACAACGTGACAAAAGTCTGTCTGCTCACATTACCTGGGGTCATCCGGTGCAAGGCCCTTGCTTCTTCGTGATCGAAGGCACTTCTTAAACGTTGCGTGAGGAGAATGATGTGGATTAGCGGGGTAATTATGTTAATGGTGAGAAACTTGTCAATAGGAGGGGGAGATGTAGAGGGCGAGAAAGAGAGCGAGAGAGAGATAGAGAGGCGAGAGAGAGAGGGCGAGAGAGAAAGAGAGAGAGGGGGCGAGAGAGAGGGCGAGAGAGAGAGGGGGCGAGAGAGAGAAAGAGGGGGCGAGAGAGAGAGGGCGAAAGAGAAAGAGAGACAGAGGGCGAGAGAGAAAGAGAGGGAGAGAGAGAGGGCAAGATAGAAAGAGAGAGAGGGGGGCGAGAGAGAGAGAGAGAGAGGGCGAGAGAGAGAGAGAGAGAGAGGGCGAGAGAGAGAGAGGGCGAGAGAGAGGGTTGAGAGAGACAGACAGACAGACAGCTAAATCGATCGACCGACAGACAGGCTGACAGGCAGGCAGGCAAACAGATAGACAGACAGACAGAGAAGAGAAGTGCATTCAGTACAAACGTGTGCTAAGATAGGAGGCCGAGGGGTATGTTATAAAAAAAGTCGTTTTCTGTGAACGCCTCTCAGGGCAGGTGATCTAATCTTAAGAAACGTGAGATTTCTCTGAAGACATTTTACCAGAACAGTTTTTTTTTTCCTGTCTCGCTTTGGAGACAGAAGACATTTATCTTTGGAATCTGTTGATCGTGATAACATGAAAACACATTCTATTCTATTTCCGTAGTTAGTGCAGATGTCCGTCCCTACCCTTTTCCTCTAATGACTGCGTACACGAGTCTGTGCAAGAGCTTGGTTTGGAAGCACAGCGGTTCTCACGTTGTTTGTAGTGTGCGCAAATTGTAGCTCTCAGGGACAGTAGTGGGAAGGTGTATTGTGAGGCGTGACCATTTGAAGAAGTGGTGGACTGGCCAGGGTGTCAGTCTGCCCGTGGCAAGTGGACCTGTAGAGCCCTAATGAATTGAGCGCCCTTAAATAGTATTTAAGTTACTGGCATATCCTATTAGGGACGTCGCAGTCCTTGTTTAGCTGTTTGTAATTTCTTGACAAATTTACGTTCTGTAGTTTGTCATTGCTTTTTGAACAACCGACACTCATACTTTTTTTTATAGAAACCAACGCATGGCAGTGTGCTTCCAAATCGCCCGCAGCTGTGTTTCGAACGCGGAACGCGGAAGTCGGGATTATGAACTGCATTTGTAAACCCTTCGCCTCAGATCTGGCTTAAATAGTAGACAATGTTAAAATTGTTAACGTCCTTTTAGTAGCTTGATCTCCTGGGAACGAATATTTGTAGACTTAGTTTGCCACCATCTGACAGCATTAGGTCTTAGCCAAGAAAAGTGGAAAGTTGCAGCTGGTAGCCAAAGATGCAGGTTTCATGAAGTTATGGGACGTTTTATAAATGAGGATAATTTACAGGATGTATCTTGGTTACACATCTCTGTAGGGTATATCTTGGTTACACATCTCTGTAGGGCATATCTTGGTTACACATCTCTGTAGGGTATATCTTGGTTACACATCTCTGTAGAGTATATCTTGGTTACACATCTCTGTAGGGTATATCTTAATTACACATCTTTATAGGGCTATCTTGGTTACACATCTCTGTAGGGTATATTTTGGTTACACATTTCTGTAGGGTATATCTTGGTTACACATCTCTGTAGAGTATATTTTGTTTACACATCTCTCTATCTTGGCTACACATCTTTGTAGGGTATATCTTGGTCACACATCCCTGTATGGTATACTTTGGTTACACATCTCTGTAGGGTATACTTTGGTTACACATCTCTGTAGAGTATATCTTTGTTACATACCTCTCTAGGATATATCTTAGTTACACATCTCTGTAAGATATAGTTTGGTTACACATCTCTGTGGGATATATGTTAGTTATACATCTCTGTAGGATATATGTTGATTACACATATCTGTATGGTGTACTTTGGTTACACATCTCTGTAGGGTATATCTTGGTTACACATCTCTGTAGGGTATATCTTGGTTACACATCTCTGCAGGGTATATCTAGTTTAGTTTAGTTTAGTCGTTGGATCAACATCACGGCACACGGTTTAACCCATAAGTGCTCCGTTTTCCTCCTAACTCAAACCTGAGTCTGGAGAAACTCAGCTCAACGCACGAACTCCGTTGCATCGGCGAGGATCCTGAAATACTTCGGGTAGATTTTTAACTCGAAATTTTGCCCGGGCAGCGCCGTTAGGCTACTCTTTTTCGATTTCCAACTGCCAAGGGATGTTTTACGTGCGCAACAATACACACGGGCGTCCGATCTCACTACCCAGAGACAACAATACACACGGGCGTCCGATCTCACTACCCAGAGACAACAATACACACGGGCGTCCGATCTCACTACCCAGAGACAACAATACACACGGGCGTCCGATCTCACTACCCAGAGACAACAATAAACACGGGCGTCCGATCTCACTACCCAGAGACAACAATACACACGGGCGTCCGATCTCACTACCCAGAGACAACAATACACACGGGCGTCCGATCTCACTACCCAGAGACAACAATACACACGGGCGTCCGATCTCACTACCCAGAGACCAGGGGACATTTTATTACTGGAAGTCCAGGTGGATTTTTTAAATAAATCCCGGTCCTCACCGGGGCCTGAACCCGGGACCTCCAGCACTCGAGGCGGACACCATACCTCGAGACCACTCAGCCCGCCAAGTGGGCTACACATCTCTTTAGAATATATCTTGGTTACACATCTCTTTAGAGTATATCTTGGTTACACATCTCTTTAGAGTATATCTTGGTTACACATCTCTGTGGGGTATATCTTGGTTACACATCTCTGTGGGGTATATCTTGGTTACACATCTCTGTGGGGTATATATTTGTTACATATGTTCATATACATACATCACTGCCAAAAATAAACAATACTAAACAATACTCTAACTGATATGCTGCTAGTTATCCTCCCCATCCCCCCCCCCCCTCTCTCTCTCTCTCTCTCTCTCTCTCTCTCTCTCTCTCTGTATACACACCCACACACACACCCACACACACACACACATGCATATATCACTGGAACAAGAAACACTACTATACTCCTGTCACTAACACGCTGATTGTTTCCCTTTCTCTCATGTTTAGCGGGACTACTCCAAATCCTTCTCAGAGTTGACCAGCTGTCTGGACATGGAAGGTACGTAACACACAAGAAGTTATTTTGCCGTTGTTCTCATCTCATCTGATCTGATCTGATCTCATCTCATCTTGTTTCCCTTGTACCTTACGGCGTCGAGGTAAAGCATATACAGCTTATATATATATATATATATATATATATATATATATATATATATATATATATATATATATATATATATATGCCGACTCCCTGGCGAAGACGTTACGGACGCAGTTCGTAACCCCGCATACACAGCTGCGCTAGACTGGGCAGGCAGCAGACCACGTTGCGTTGGATTTTAAGAAGTGGTATGGGTGCCTAGTGAACGTAAACTTGCCATGAGATCACAACAGCAAAAAATGATGGTGTTGACTGCAACGTCATGTAAAGGATATGCAACACTTTTTTTTATAGTTATTATTTTTCGCATATCCTATTTACAGGACATCGCTGTCAACACCAGCATTTTACCGCTGTTGTTGACGTCTTGGCAAGATTACGCTTAGTAGTTTGCCATTGCTTCCTGAGCGACCAGCTCACATACCCCCGTAAGTATCCAACTCGACGCGATCCGCTACTGAATCTAGCGCAGCTGTGTTACCCTACGTGGATATATGGGATTACAGAGAAAGTCAATAGCACCTTCGCCAGGGAGACCGGAATATGCAACACTAACTATATATATATATATATATATATATATATATATATATATATATATATATATATATATGTGTATATATATATATATATATATATATATATATATATATATATATATGAGTGTGCGTGTGTGTGTGTGTGTGTGTGTGTGTGTGACTAAGATATACCATAGATATATAACCGAGGTATATCCTACACAGATGTATAAATATGATATGTCTTAGATGTATAACCAAAGTATATCCTGCAGAGATGTATAACCAAGCTCTACCTTAGATGCTACGATTTGTCTTAGATATATATATATATATATATATATATATATATTGAGTGGTTCGCATATCATTTACAGGACATCGCTGTCAACATCAGCGACAGGCTCACATACCCCTAAGTTACCAACGCGGAGAGAACCGCTACCGATTCTCGCGCAACGTCACGTTACTCGCGAGAGTATGGAGCCGGCCCTCCCCCCCGCCCCGGTTGAGAACCACTGTCTTAGATGTATAGTCGAGGTATATCCTGCAGAGACATATAACTAAGATATATCTTAGATATTTATTCAATGTATATCATACAGAGATGTACAAGCAAGGTCTTTCCTATAGAGATGTTTAAGCAAGGTATATCCTATAGAAATGTATAAGCAAGATATATCCTACAGAGATGATTAAGCAAGGTGTATCCTATAGAGATGTACAAGTAAGGTGTATCCTACAGAGATTTATAACCAAGGTGTATCCTACAGAGATGTATAACAAAGGTATAAAGCATAACCATCTCACTTTGCTTTTCACAATGGTATGAGCTATGGTCGTTCAAATAACAGTCACAAATTTAAAAAGATGTTTGCTTATCCTTTACAGGACATCGCTGTCAACATCAGCATCTTTCAGCTGATTGTTGATTTCTTGGCAAGATTACGCTCAGTAGTTTGCCATTGCTTTCTGAGCGGCCGGCTCACATACCCCGTAAGTTACCGACGCGATCCGAACCACTGCTGATTCTCACCGTCGTCACGTTACTTACGAGAGTATACGAGATTACGGAGAAAAGTCGCTAACCTCTAGGCCAGGAAGCCGGCAGTCACAAATTACTAAACGTAAAATTGCCTACAGTGCAATCCCTCCTCAAGCAGAGATGCCACCGGTGGTTGGGCCACGTATCTCGAATGGAGAATGAACATATTCTCCTGTACGGAGAACTAGCCACGGGGAAGAGGCCAACCGGCAAACCCCAAATGCGGTATAGGGATGTGTGTAAACAAGATATGAAAACCCTTGGCATTGACCCAGACACGTGGGAAAGAGTTGCAACAGACAGGTAGGTGTTGCTGGAGAAGAGATGTACGAAACGGACTGGTGCTCTTTGAGCACAATCTGATCCAACAAACTGAAGATAGTAGGCACAGGCATGAAATGCGGTCACTTACTGCAGGACTTGCCTCGTCTTACAGATGCGGAAACTGTGACAGAGATTGTCACTCTCGCATTGGACTATACAGTCACCAGCGGTGCTTTCAGGTATCTCCCCAGCGGCACAACTGAAAGAGGCCTACTACTACTACTACTACTACTACTACTACTACTACTACTACTACTACTACTACTACTACTACTACTACTACTACTACTACTACTACTACTTTTTTCGCATATCCTTTACAGGACATCGCTGTCAACATCAGCATCATTCAGGTGATTGTTGATTTATTGGCAAGATTACGGTCAGGAGTTTGCCATTGCTTTCTGAGCGACCCGTTCACATACACCGTAAGTTACCGACGCGGAGAGAGCCTCTACCGATTCTCGCGCAACGTCACGTTACTTACGAGAGTATACGAGATTATGGAGAAAGAGGTGTAACCTCTAGACCAGAGAGACCGGCATGCCTAGCGAATTGTAAACAACCAAACAATGCTGGGTTTGACTGCGACGTCCTTAAAGGACATGATACCAGCTTTAGTCTCCGGTTTCCTCTCGTTTCTCACTTCCTTGTGTAGTATGGGATGATATAGTGCCAGCCATGGTAGGCATAAGCTCAGAAGGGGGCTTTCAGTGAAGAAGGTCGATGGCATTTGTTCTGTGTGCGTTTTATATTTGCGTCTGCAATCATCGACAGACAATCATGATAAGGAAGGTGTACGGGAGAACTCCACAGCCCGCCATTATGTTATCGATTTTAGCACGTCAGCCGGTCGGTTATTTTTAGTGCGGTCAGGTCACACGAAAGTAAGACTGCAAAGAGAGGGAAAAATTGCTTTATCGACCATGATGAACTTTAAATGTAATGTGAGCGGCCAAAAATGAGAATTAATCGAAGTAATTTTTGCCAAGTTACGCTATCAGGCTGCCTCAGCAATTTTCAGACGATTTGCTACCATTGGTACAAGTATTAATACCGGGGTATTAAAGCTAAATGTATTTTCACACCCGTTGGGTGAATGCTATAGTCGTACCTGTAGTAACCGTACGTTTTAAAGAGACATTGATAGGGTTGGGTGGAGGTAGGTGGCAGGGGTGTAGGAGGAGAGATGGAACTTACGAGCGATTCATTCATGGAGATTCATGAGATGGTAGCCAGTTTGAAGTGAAGTTCTAGATTTATAGAACACGCTTCAAAGTAAGCTATCTGAAAGTTGAATGGATCGTTTGACGACGTTGATAAGTTTATTCGTCTCCACCCCCCCCCCCCCCCCGCGTTTCCATCCTGTTTCAGGATATTGCGGTCAACATCAGCATCTTTCAGCTGTATGTTGATTCCTAGGCTAGATTACGCTCATCAGCACGCCACGACTTTCTGAGCGGCCGGCTCCATACTCTCAAAAGTCACTGGCGCGACTCGAACCGCTTCCAATTCTCGTGCGCTCACGTCAACCACGAGAGTATTCGGGGTTACGGAGAAAGCTGCTAACCCCTCGGCCAGGGAGCCGGCAAGTTTATTCGTGTAATTTAGAAATAGCTTTTGTACTCGTATTTGGCTAGAAGCAGTAGTTGGTCTTAGAATTATATTATATATTGATTTATTGAGATTGAGAGCGAAAGATGTCAATTGAAACGAGAAAAACAGTGTTGAGGTGCTACATAGAACCTGTACTTTTATATGGATGTGAAGCTTGGACAATGAGCAGTCAAGCTGAAAAACATCTGATGGCTGTAGAAATGTGGTTTCTAAGGAAAATGCAAAGAATACCATGGACAGCCGGAAAGACCAATGAACAGGTCCTTCAAGAAACAAACGAAGATCGTAAACTGATTAGAGACATTAGACGCAGACAGTCAAAATATTGTGGGCATGTTATGAGAAGAAATGAATTGGAGAACTTGGTGACAACTATTAAGACCGAAGAGGAAGACCTAGAAGCAAATACTTGGATGGCTTGGCCTCGTGGCATGGTCGAGACAGAAACACAGAGCTGATCCACGACTCTGGTGATCGAGTGAGATGGCAAAACGCTTACCGGCATGGCACATGATGGATGGATGGATGGATTGATTTATAAACCTGAATATGTCGCTGTAGGCATTGGATTGGAGATTATTGAGAATGAAATAGCTAAAGCGTGGTGGAGAAACATGACCACATTAGGCTTCATGACACAGATGTCCGAATGTGTTGTGTTGATGCAGGACCTAGGTACATCCTATTGTAACTCTACGCGGATATAGTTTCAATGCGGGTCTTACAAACCCCATTGATTTATGAGAGAGAGAGAGAGAGAGAGAGAGAGAGAGAGAGAGAGAGAGAGAAGAGAGTGTGAAAAGAGAGAGCGACAGGGAAAGTGAAAGAGAGAGAACGAGAGAGAGAGAGAGAGACAGAGAGAGAGTGAGAGAGGAAACGGGAGAGTGGAAGAGAGCTCTTTGTAACACAACCCCCATGTAAACAGTATTTGTGTACCTTGTCGGGAAACGAGTCTGAAGACAAACGTCACTCCCACAGATGCAACCTTGTTTAGAACTCAGACGACCAATGCCTCATTAACCTCAGAGTTAACACTCACAGCCATCCAGCACATTCCTCAACAACCAAGCAACCAACGTTGGACATGCGCACATAATGTAGGAGACATTACATCAGTCACAAAATACGGAACTAAAATGTCCTAGTTCTGTCAGCGTCGCGGACAACAACTGTCGCACTCAGAAATATCGCTAATGGACGTCAATATTAATAAATCCCTTCTCCCGGCCACATTTTCAGACCAGGAGTTGCTGGAAACCCGGTCAAATAACGGTTTACATAAACATTAGTGTTGTTGAAAGACTTCTCATTTTCTCAGGTATCCGCGCAGTGGTCAGCATTCTTACTTGTCGGCTTAGTGGTCGTCTCTTCGAATCCCTATCGGGGTGGGGATGTACCCAAAAAAAAAAAATGGAATCCAGGTGCGATTGAAATTAGTACCAGAGGACATGTTCTGGAAATTACCTGATTTAGTGCCCCCCCCCCCCCACCAAACATGTTACACAATCAAATGAATAAGTATTATAATCTAAATTTCCATTCGATGAACATCGAAACTGCGGAAGATACCACGAAACAAAAAAAAAAAAAAAAAACTAATACGATGACTCTAGTATGACGATAAATCGTCCTTCTGTCAAAATGGGAGATCACATTTACCGATATATTATTCTTCGGCACCTAATCATTAAAGACGACCATATCACACACTGAGCGCGGATTGGTGTTTAAAACTATGGGACTCGTACCATATACTCAGTTAGCACCAGGGCGTGAAAACGGGTCCTTTACTTTAGCACTTGACTCGGGTTAATTTTGTCTTAAGAGCATTCCGCATAAAATGTCCGCCAATTAACTCCCTGTGGGCCACGCTCAAATATCGCCACAAATGTACCACACTTTACTTATTGTGGCATCAACAGTTAAGCCTCTGCTAGTCCGGGTTAAGTCAAATGGGTGCATCGTATTCGATTGCAGTGATAAGTGATTTATGGTAAGCTGTGTGTTCAAATGTGGTGGGTATATCAGATATAAGTTGGTTTGAAGCGAGGAGCGTCAAATAACAACTGTCAATCAAGACCTGTTCTCTTCTCCCAAGGGCGGGATGGCTTGTGGGTAAACACACACATTGACGTATTTATGGGGTAAGTGCGAAAAACGATTGATACACCCCAAAGCTGGAAAGCAGGGTGCAAATGCAAGACGGTAAAAGACACCCGGGGTCATGAACCGGGTGACTGCTCCCGGAGATTGTCATGAGAGTAAAGAGTCCGACACATTGGCTAAAGGGTGATCATTTCTGACGATCGGAAGCCTTCTGTCGTGCTTGCTCTATCGTGGAGTTTATATTATTGTCAGTGATGACAAGAAAGAGAGAGAGAGAGAGAGAGAGAGAGAGAGAGAGAGAGAGAGAGAGAGAGAGAGAGAGAGAGAGAGGAGCTGATGGGTTGTGTCACTGGGGAAGAACAAACAGATAAACGTACCGGGCAGAGAGAGAGAGAGAGAGAGAGAGAGAGAGAGAGAGAGAGAGAGAGAGAGAGGAGATGATGGATTGTGTCACCGGAGTAGAACAAACAGATAGAAGTACAGGGCATAGAGAGAGAGAGAGAGAGAGAGAGAGAGAGAGAGAGAGAGAGAGATGAGCTGATGGGTTGTGTCACTGGGGAGGAATAAAAAGATACACGTACCGGGCAGAGAGAGAGAGAGAGAGAGAGAGAGAGAGAGAGAGAGAGAGAGAGAGGAGATAATGGGTTGTGTAACTGGAGGAGAACAAACATATACACGTACAAGGCAGAGAGAGAGAGAGAGGGAGAGAGACAAAGAGAGAGAGAGAGAGAGGAGATGATGGGTTGTGTAACTGGAGGAGAACAAACATATACACGTACAAGGCAGAGAGAGAGAGAGAGAGAGAGAGAGAGAGAGAGAGAGAGAGAGAGGAGATGATGGGTTGTGTCATTGGGGTAGAACAAAAAGATACACGTACAAGGCAGAGAGAGAGAGAGAGAGAGAGAGAGAGAGAGAGAGAGAGAGAGGAGATGATGGAATGTGTCACTGGAGGAGAACAAAAAGATACACGTACAAGGCAGAGAGAGAGAGAGAGAGGGAGAGAGAGAGAGAGGGAGAGAGAGAGAGAGAGAGAGATGATGGACTGTGTCACCGGGGGGAGAACAAACAGATATACATACAGGGCAGGTTGAAACGACTTTACTGATTCCGTGCCACACAAAAAGTAGGTTTTGACCAAACAGAAGTGGATTGTGGAAAAATGGGACTCTACTCACCGTGAGGCGTATTGAGCATCCGGTGCTATTCCCCCATAGTTCCATAAACCAAACTGGTCTCAAGGGTAATGTGGTCATTACCACACCAGCCGTCATTCCTTCCCAGTATATTTCTTCGAATGTTACCGTCGCCCTGCCACTGCATTGAGTGCGCGGAATGACACTGTGAGCTGTGAATTGCGTGTGGAATACTTTTACATTTTCCGCGGTTGTTTGTAGCGTGATCTGCATGTTCGGTATAATGGCAGCCGGCCTGTCGCTGAACTGACTGGGTTGCCTTATGCAGTAATGTGTGACTGTTAGTTTTCTAGTGACTGCCGCTTCAATCGACGATGAACTGTATTTTTCGTGGAGGGCTTTTGTGTTGGCATTCTGGCATGTTGTACCTGTGCGGGCTGTTGATTTGTCAAGACTCCTGTCTGTTCAACTTATCACATGACTAATATTTCCTCGTATACAGGTCAATTTTTAAACATCTGCCTCACTGCCGAGCCACACTTAGAAGTTATTTTATAAACATTTTTGAGAAATAAGACACGAAAAAAAAAAAAATACAAATATCAGTAGAGATTGGGCCATCAAGTCATGACAATTTAAAGCTACGGTTCAACTAATAAGGTATCCAGTTAATCAACCAATCAACCGACTCGAGAATTTGAGATTAACTTAACACACAGACAATAAGCTGTGATGTATCCAATACCCGTTTTTATTGTTGGCAAGAGAAAGAGAGACAGATGCCCGAGAAAATAATACGAAGATAATAAACAATGAAGCTTGGCAGTTGGGTGTCACTGCTGTAAAAAAAAACAAGCTAGCCAAAGAGGTGACACAGTTGTTCCACAGAGAGGATTTGTATGTCTGACACAATTGTTCCACAAAGAGGATTTGTATGTCTGACACAGTTGTTCCACAAAGAGGATTTGTATGTCTGACACAGTTGTTCCACAAAGAGGATTTGTATGTCTCACACAGTTGTTCCACAGAGAGGATTTGTATGTCTGACACAGTTGTTCCACAAAGAGGATTTGTATGTCTGACACAGTTGTTCCACAAAGAGGATTTGTATGTCTGACACAGTTGTTCCACAAAGAGGATTTGTATGTCTCACACAGTTGTTCCACAGAGAGGATTTATATGTCTGACACAGTTGTTCCACAAAGAGGATTTGTATGTCTGACACAGTTGTTCCACAGAGAGGATTTGTATGTCTGACACAGTTGTTCCACAGAGAGGATTTGTATGTCTCACACAGTTGTTCCACAGAGAGGATTTGTATGTCTGACACAGTTGTTCCACAGAGAGGATTTGTATGTCTGACACAGTTGTTCCACAAAGAGGATTTGTATGTCTCACACAGTTGTTCCACAGAGAGGATTTGTATGTCTGACACAGTTGTTCCACAAAGAGGATTTGTATGTCTGACACAGTTGTTCCACAGAGAGGATTTGTATGTCTGACACAGTTGTTCCACAGAGAGGATTTGTATGTCTCACACAGTTGTTCCACAGAGAGGATTTGTATGTCTGACACAGTTGTTCCACAAAGAGGATTTGTATGTCTGACACAGTTGTTCTACAAAGAGGATTTGTATGTCTGACACAGTTGTTCCACAAAGAGGATTTGTATGTCTCACACAGTTGTTCCACAGAGAGGATTTGTATGTCTCACACAGTTGTTCCACAGAGAGGATTTGTATGTCTGACACAGTTGTTCCACAGAGAGGATTTGTATGTCTCACACAGTTGTTCCACAGAGAGGATTTGTATGTCTCACACAGTTGTTCCACAGAGAGGATTTGTATGTCTCACACAGTTGTTCCACAGAGAGGATTTGTATGTCTCACACAGTTGTTCCACAGAGAGGATTTGTATGTCTCACACAGTTGTTCCACAGAGAGGATTTGTATGTCTGACACAGTTTGAAATCTGAATTCCAGCATTGTTGCTAATCGTGTAAAGGGTATATTATGACACAAGGTGCACTTGGGGTACCATCAATCTTTATTGACGACGCCGAACTAGAGATGGTAGACCATTTTACATATCTAGGATCAGTGGTAAATAGCAAATTATCCCTAGATCAGGAAATCAACATCCGGATTGGTAAGGCAGCAACAACAATGAACAGGTTAACAAAAAGAGTCTGGGAGAACAGGAAGCTTACTGCAAAAGCAAAAGTCCTTGTCTATCAAGCCTGTGTCCTTAGTACTCTTCTTTATGGCAGTGAAACCTGGACAACTTACTCACACCAAGAGAAACATTTAAACAGCTTTCATATGCGGTGTCTGCGAAGAATACTTGGTATTAAGTGGCAAGACAAAATCACAAATACTGAAGTATTGGAAAGATCAGGTTGTGTGACAGTTTATTCCATGCTCAGTCTTCGTAGACTTAGATGGATAGGACATCTTAGGAGGATGGATGATGGTAGAATACCAAAAGACATCTTTTTTGGTGAATTACAGATGGGTAAGAGATCTCAGGGTCGGCCTCTACTACGATACAAAGATATGTGTAAGCGGGACATGATTCATACAGGCATTGATAATGCACATTGGGAGCAAGTCGCCGCTGAACGTGTTGCATGGAGGGCAAACATCAGAAATGGAATAAAGACAAAGGAGAAAATTATTGCAGATAAGTCACACACCGAGCGTTTGAGACGTAAGATGGTGCATGATGGTGGAAATGACCACGTGTTCACATGCACCCACTGTGAACGGACATTTACAGCGCAAATTGGCCTTATCAGTCACATGCGCTACCGCCATAGGTAAAAGTTATTATGCCTTTTTAAAGCACAAACTATCGTCTGTCAAGACGGCAAGGTGCCAATGAATGCAATGAAAGGGTATAGAGCTCAAGTGATCCGCTTCGCGTGCCTAGCAGATTGTTAGTGTACATTCTCCTTATATATTAATCACACACCTTTCTCTACTATAGATCATGTGTGTTCAATGATGCTCATGTAGTAGACACCTTGCAGTCTTGACAGACCAAAGTATGTGAGTGGAATGTGGCCAATATTCCATCACAATGTCTGGGCAGAGCTTCAGAGATCATGTGATGCCCAAACGACATGACCCCTCCCTCGGCCTAGTCTTGTGTATTCCAGAGGAATGGGTAACCAATACGTCTGGCACAAGGTAGGCTGCAGACGCTGGCGGCTCAGCGTCAATCCACCGAGACCTCACCACCACGAGCCGGTGGCGAGTTATGGCCAGACCCTGACACCCAAGGGACCCGGCTTAGAGGCGTTCAGCCATGTCCCACAGGTGAGGGCCTTGTACGAGCCCGGACCATGAGGGCGCGCACATCTGTCAATCACAAGTGTCCGGACCTGTGTAAAGCGTGCACTATCGTCAGACTCCCTACCTGACTTATAGCGGTCCCCGCGACCAACGGGAATAGGCCCGCCATAGCTACCGCAGGAGATATTGCCTGTCTATTTGCAAGCAAATCTCCCATACTTCCACTGTGCGGATCTCGCGACCAGCGAGAATAGGCCCGCCGGAGATTATGCTCGTCTGCTGCGAACAAATCTCTACCGAGAGACTGAATAAGTAAAGAAACGATAAAAGTAGTGGTATTTCAATTGCGCTTACGCTCCCACCTATGCTACACCCTTCATATGTCTTCACAAAGTATAGACGTCATTACTATTGAAGTCTTCATTCTTCCGCCTTGAGTACAAGTGCGAGTTTGTTTCATTCATTATGTTGACTAGGTCGGCTTTGAGCACTATTGATCTAACCAAGCAGTTATTTTAGACTGGCTGAGCGCCTGGCCACTCTCATCAGTGCTCGTTAGCTTGAAGTAAGAATGGAGGTCACCCGGGATCAGAATAGTTACACTGACATAGTTTCTGGGGTTTGCGTCACTGAGCTAGTCCATTCACGCGTCATAAATAATCATTTATAATTTTCATACAATATAAACTTGCCTTTGTAGAAGACATGCCTCAGTCTCGAATGTAAAATCTGTGTGGGCTGCATGGTTTCACAATATTTCGGTTATTTTGATGTAATTACCATAGCTGTGTTTCAAATATCGCTATAAGCGTTAGTTAGTTAGTTAGTTAGTCAGTTAGTTAGTTAGTTAGTTAGTTAGTTAGTTAGTTAGTTAGTTAGTTAGTTAGTTAGTCGTCAGAGTATCCTCACTGCACACCGATACACTCAGCCCATACTTGCTAGGATCCCTCATCAGTATCTCCCAAAGTAGTCGACGGCACCAGTTTTGTGTTGGATGACTATTCAGTTTGGCTCGTGTACAGAGCTTTTGTAAATGTGTTGGTGTGTTGTAGGACAGTCTCCGTGTTATTACCACCATTGGTACCGACGGAACACAGACCATTTGATACCAGTGCAACTGTCAAGCTAAAAGAATGAATAGTAAGAACCAACATGACTACCGTCAGATCAGTCCGTTTCAAGACTGGTGTTGGAGTCGTCAGATGAAGCCTCAAGGCAGGCTCCTATTCTCGACCCCTCTTTTCAGCTGAGCTTAAGTCTGTGCCTCAACGCCCTGGCATGCTTACGTTATGTAGTATTACACAGGACGCCACACAATCATGCGAGGACGCTGGGGTACAGATGCAAGCTGAGCTGAAGAGAGTTGCCCACAATATAAGCTAGTTTAGTTAGTGTAGTCGTTGGATCAACATCACGGTACACGGTTTAACCCATAAGTGCTCCGTTTTCCTCCTAACTCAAACCTGAGTCTGGAGAAATTCAGCTCAATGCACGAATTCCGTTGCATCGGCCAGGATCCTGAAATACTTTGGGTAAATTTTTAACTGAAATTTTGCCCGGGCAGCGCCGTTAGGCTACTCTTTTTCGATTTCCAACTGCCAAGGGATTTTTTACGTGCGCAGCAATACACACGAGCGTCCGATCTCACTACCCAGAGACCAGGGGAAATTTTATTGCTGGAAGTCCAGGTGGATTTTTTAAATAAATCCCGGTCCTCACTGGGGCCTGAACCTGGGACCTCCAGCACTCGAGGCGGACACCATACCTCGAGACCACGCAGCCCCCTAGAGGACGGACATGAACACCAGTCTTCAGTGTGATTAAACCGATGGCAGTGATGACGATGGTTATTGATACTTCTTTTAAACTGACACAGTTTTACTTTTACCAAATGTTATTTGTTCTATCCATTAAAATAGATGTATAGAAATATGTTTGTTCCTACCGGAGGTGAGAACCGCAGTAGACTAGTGACCAGACACTCAAAAGAACATCACTATATAATATGTACCCATATGCAGACATTGCTCGCATCCCTATGAAACCATCGACACCCAAGTGCCCAGTACTTTCAAGCGCTAGGAAAATGCTGCCTCAACTTTCTCCAGCAGGGTTGCCACTTTTCCTTGACAGAAAACATCTAGAAACGGATGTATATACATCTAGATTGTATAGATAAAACATTCAGAAAAAACATTCAGACGGGAAAAGTAAGAAATTACATAGATATCGATGTGACTTACCCTACAGAATCATGTCCTCATCTTCATTGATGTCTGTCTCACAAGATCCACAGGACAAACTTAGCTCTTGGATGATGAAGTTGAAGCTTCAGATTCAAAACGACTCTGGTATGCTTTAGCTGTTCCAATTTCTTTTATTACACGATCAGGGAGCTGATCAGTTGAACAGCATTTTCCTACTCTCATCAGGCCAAATGTTATTGTCAAGATAGCATTTAAGAAGTCAAGTTTCATCCTATTTCTTAGTTTAGATTTTATATAATTCATAGCACTGAAAACTCTTTCTACATCAGCATTTGAATGGGGTAGTATCATGGCAGACACCACTCATTCAAAGAGCTCACGGAATGGACTATTTTCTGAGGCATCTTTAAATTGTCTTACTTCACTCCAAAAAGCTTCAGTTTCTGTTTTGTTTGTCCAGTCAACCAAATTTATTTTGGTTAACTGATATTCTGCTTCCGCCACACTTTTATCTGTAGCCCTTACACATTTAATAACTTGACAATATTTAGGTATATACTTTACTGGCTGAAGTATGTTATTAACAAAAAAGAGTGAAATATTTTTTCAATACATCTAAGAATACGTCGCTTAAAAGTCGACAGGGTCGACTTCATTGCCCCTAGTTTTTATCCCATATGGCTTGGTCTCTTTCCGCAGCGCAGAAAGCGTCGCACAAAGCACGAACTCCGTAGGTCCAGTGATGATCCACAGAAGTCTCTGAACAAATTCACTCGTGACCCGAAGGACGCGGCCCGGAATCGAACTCACAACCTTCGAAGCCTGAGTCAAACGCTTGACCACTTCGTGACGGAGACTCCCTCTTCAATACATTTAAGTTTTTAGGGAGTCTCTGCTTCAAATGCTTGAATAATGAGACAAGAAAATCTTAACAGCGCTTTCTTAAGTTGTTCTCTTCATTTTCTGTTAACAGTCCTTTTGTTTTTAAACCATCAATTTTTTATTCGATTTGGTATCCCAGGTATGGCCTCAGGAGCCAAATAGCTCTCTATAGTGCGAGTGAACAAGTCCGCTTTACAAGTTGGCAATATAAGTCTTTTACCAATTGAGTGAAATAGCAAAGTGAGATCGTCAAGTAATTTAACTTTATCAACATTTTTGGATTCAAACAGTTTATTAACTTTCTACACTTCACTTAGAATGGGTTGTAAAAAGAGAAGGAATGCCAAATATTTTTCACCACTATACATTCCATATAGTATTTCAGCTGTGTAGCACTTTTCACTTTCTCTTGTTATTTCGAAGTGTGTCTTCAACTCTAACCATTGATTCATAATTATTTCAACAGCTGGTTGAGTTGATAACCATCTAGTTTTGCAATATGACACAATTTTCAGTGGTGATGAACTATCATTTAATGATTTATATAAATTAGTGTATTGCTGTTGTCTGAAAAATGATTTGAAGAACCAGTTATGTGTTTCAGCAATAAGGAATTCCAAATTCCTTGTGAGTCATGTGATAATACTAGCTGCAAGGAATGACACACACACACGCGCACGCGCACACGCGCACGCGCATGCACACGCACACGCGCACGCGCACGCGCGCGCGCGCACACACACACACACACTTTTTATGAGGGTTAAAGATGGAATATCTTCCTTCAATTTGGCATAAACGCCATGGATGATGCCAACCATTACCGAGTCACTATCGGTACCAATTGCAGCCAAATTCTTCAAGTCTAAAGTTTTACTGACCAACAAATCTAAAATATATAACTCCACATGAAAAACATATAGAATTACATCTAACATATAAACGTCAAAGGACGACATCTAGACGCAGAAAACAATATCTGGATCTAGATGTAAAAAATCTAGAATGGCAACCCTGGCAGCAGTCACAAATTAATGATGTATTGAGCTGGCAAGAGTAGGACAACTCAGCATATTTGAGAGGAACGACAAGCATAACAACAGTGACCTCAGTTTCTTTCTAATCGGGGCAATTGAAGAGGAGGTATTGGGTTCTGTCACTTCTCAAAGTTCGTTATCAAGTTTCCATGGAAATGGATCTATGAGGCAGTATGTTCTTGATTCGACGAAAGAAGTACAGCATCTTTAAAATGATCCCCTGTATGCGTGGCTGAATGTCCAAGGATGAACTTATTAACCCAGTTGCTCTTTTGTAAACAACCTGTTGATCTGTCTAATTGGGGCTCGTGTATGGTGAAATTTCGTACATCATTACTATTACTATTGTAAAATATGTGTACTGTTTCAATACTAATCCGACATCAAGAGTTATGTGGAAACAGGTGTTACAGGTCAGCTAGTCCTTTTGCTGTAGGGCTGAAATAATGCACGGCACGCTTTGTTGCTTGCGACAGCAATTTCCCCTCAGAGGTGCGCCAGGTGCATGATCAAAGCATGGTGGCCACCTGGCGTTTTATACACGATGCAGTTGACTAACACCCACAGGATTGCCTCCGAGCGTGTGTGCCAAATGCAGAAAACTCGATGACGGTTCATTTATGTGTCTATAGCAAAAATACGTTGACTATTCGATCACAATAAATAACTTTGAATAACGAAGACAATAGATTACACGATTTATTGCCTGGCTTATTTCGCTGCATCACGTCAGGTACATACAGCAGAACCGCACATCATAAACTAAAGTGATTAGATACACCCTTCTAGCTGAAACATGCACATATTCGCACAGTAATTTCAGTTGTCTACCACGACAATTTTAAAATGACTATCATGCTTTATGTTTGTATAAAACTGGCTTGTGCAGGATAATGGTGATCTCTTCTGCCACCTCTAATATGCGACTATTGTGTGTTTTGAAAAACCAGTGAAACGCATTGTCCTTATCAATCATGTGACCGGTTTCCAAAATATGTCGTACAATCGACGACGTATTAGGTTTGTGGTATGTCGGCCCGTACCACGTTCCCATCGTATTTATGTATTATTCCATCAATCCAATTGGGTATGTGTTCGACCACCCTGTTGTTTAACTGCCTCTCTGTTCTGCCGATGTAGGTAGACTGGCACCTGCATGTAAATGATAAATACTTTTATTTGGCATGCAGAGGGACATGTTCTTTTACTGCTGGAGTGGGAATAGGTGCGGTTCTGTATCTAATAACTGGAGTTGCAGCATAGAATGTTCGGCCAACTGTTGTAATGAGCTGGCCCTATAAACGTTGCATTACGTCATCCTCTCCAAAGGTTAGCTGGATAAATACCTTGAGGTTAGGGATTGATGTTTCGTCGTGTTTGCACATCTATATCCGTGCTATACAGGGACTGACAAGTAAAACTATATCCATGCTATACAGGGACTGACAAGTAAAACTATATCCGTGCTAAACAGGAGTTGACTTGCACATCTATATCCTTGCTTTACAGGGATTGATTTGTACAAATATGTCCATCTTATACGGGTGTTTACTTGAAAACTAACCCCATGTTATACACAACTATCCATGTTATACAAAACTACATCCATCTTCTGCAAAACTATATCCATGTTATACAAAACTATATCCATGTCAAACAAACTATACTCTTGTTATAAATGACATTTTTAAACACGATGTCCTAGATAGAACATAACGGAACATTTCGTAAAAGTAATAGCTATGAAATATTGCTTCCGGCATTCTGTAGTATTTATTTACACCAACAATATTCTGTTTTACCATTCTGGGTAGTAATTGTGAAATTAGGTCCTTGTGTTATTTCAGATAATGGATGTTTATGTCTTCCTAACTTATATTTTATATGGATGTGGTGGTCAGTTATCTTACTCATCGTCTTTAATTCCCAGATAATTTTCACATAATTCTGAACATTGTCATGTATCCAGTCTTATGTGGCTGAGTCGACCCCTAGAATCGTACTCGTCGGAAATTTTTTTTACCCTGCCGAGGACTGAACCCGGTCCATTTTCTTAGTAGCCAAGCGCACTAACCCATATGCCACTTTATACACGTCACTGTCATCACGCGCCCAACCATCTGGCATTCGAGTTCATGTCGATTCCTGACTTTCTGGATCAACTCTAGTTTAGCTTAGTTAGATTTTTAGTTAGTTGGGGGAAAGGGGGGGGGGAGGGCTGAGTGGTCTCGAGGTATGGTGTCCGCCTCGAGTGCTGGAGGTCCCGGGTTCAAGCCCCGATGAGGGCTGGGATCTTTTCACGTTGACTTCTAGTAACAAAAATGTCCCCTGGTCTCTGGGTAGTGAGATCGGGCGCCCGTGTGTATTGTTGTCTCTGGGTAGTGAGATCGGGCGCCCGTGTGTATTGTTGTCTCTGGGTAGTGAGATCGGACGCCCGTGTGTATTGTTGTCTCTGGGTAGTGAGATCGGGCGCCCGTGTGTATTGTTGTCTCTGGGTAGTGAGATCGGGCGCCCGTGTGTATTCAAATCAAATCAAATCAAATCAACTTTATTAGGGTCACAAATTGGGCGCGCAGGCCCGTATTACATTCGGCCCTTCCAATCACTCGTCTTTCGTTCATCAAGAGCATTATACATTTACATAGGAAGAAAAATAAACATTGTGAAATGAATATTGTAAACATAAACAAGGCTAAACATGGAGAAAAATGTGTACATAAAAAGTATGTGACGTAAAAGTAGTGATGCCAGCGCGTCCCACACACACACAAACACACACACACACACTCTCTCTCTCTCTCTCTCTCTCTCTCTCATTCACTCTCCCGCTCACTCATTCACTCTCCCGCTCACTCATTCACTCTCCCGCTCACTCATTCACTCTCCCGCTCACTCATTCACTCTCCCGCTCACTCATTCACTCTCCCGCTCACTCATTCACTCTCACTCATTCTGTCTCTCCCGCTCACTCATTCACTCTCCCGCTCACTCATTCACTCTCCCGCTCACTCATTCACTCTCCCGTTCAATCATTCACTCTCCCGCTCACTCATTCACTCTCACTCATTCACTCTCACGCTCACTCATTCACTCTCACTCATTCACTGTCCCGCTCACTCATTCACTCTGCCGCTCACTCATTCACTCTCACTCATTTACTCACACGCCCACTCATTCACTCTCACGCTCAATCATTCACTCTCCCGCTCACTCATTCACTCTCACGCTCACTCATTCCTTCTCACGCTCACTCATTCACTCTCACTCATTCACTCTCACTCAATCACTCTCACGCTCACTCATTCACTCTCACGCTCACTCATTCACTCTCAATCATTCACTCTCCCGCTCAATCATTCACTCTCCCGCTCACTCATTCACTCTCACTAATTCACTCTCCCGCTCACTCATTCACTCTTCCGCTCACTCATTCACTCTCCCGCTCACTCATTCACTCTCCCGCTCACTCATTCACTCTCACGCTCACTCATTCACTCTCACGCTCACTCATTCACTCTCACTCATTCAGTCACACTCATTCACTCCCACACACAGACACTCTCACTCATTCACTCTCCAGCTCACTCATTCGCTCTCACGCTCACTCATTCACTCTCCCGCTCACTCATTCACCCTCACACTCACTCATTCACTCTCACGCTAACTCATTCACTCTCCCGCTCACTCATTCACTCTCACTAATTCACTCTCCCGCTCACTCATTCACTCTCACGCTCAATCATTCACTCTCCCGCTCACTCATTCACTCTCACGCTCACTCATTTACTCTCACGCTCACTCATTCACTCTCACTCATTCACTCTCACGCTCACTCATTCACTCTCACGTTGTTGTCTCTGGGTAGTGAGATCGGGCGCCCGTGTGTATTGTTGTCTCTGGGTAGTGAGATCAGGCACCCGTGTGTATTGTTGTCTCTGGGTAGTGAGATCGGACGCCCGTGTGTATTGTTGTCTCTGGGTAGTGAGATCGGACGCCCGTGTGTATTGTTGTCTCTGGGTAGTGAGATCGGACGCCCGTGTGTATTGTTGTCTCTGGGTAGTGAGATCGGACGCCCGTGTGTATTGTTGTCTCTGGGTAGTGAGATCGGACGCCCGTGTGTATTGTTGTCTCTGGGTAGTGAGATCAGACGCCCGTGTGTATTGTTGTCTCTGGGTAGTGAGATCGGACGCCCGTGTGTATTGTTGTCTCTGGGTAGTGAGATCGGACGCCCGTGTGTATTGTTGTCTCTGGGTAGTGAGATCGGACGCCCGTGTGTATTGTTGTCTCTGGGTAGTGAGATCGGACACCCGTGTGTATTGTTGTCTCTGGGTAATGAGATCGGACACCCGTGTGTATTGTTGTCTCTGGGTAGTGAGATCGGACGCCCGTGTGTATTGTTGTCTCTGGGTAGTGAGATCGGACACCCGTGTGTATTGTTGTCTCTGGGTAGTGAGATCGGACGCCCGTGTGTATTGTTGTCTCTGGGTAGTGAGATCGGACGCCCGTGTGTATTGTTGTCTCTGGGTTGTGAGATCGGACGCCCGTGTGTATTGTTGTCTCTGGGTAGTGAGATCGGACACCCGTGTGTATTGTTGTCTCTGGGTAGTGAGATCGGACGCCCGTGTGTATTGTTGTCTCTGGGTAGTGAGATCGGACGACCGTGTGTATTGTTGTCTCTGGGTAGTGAGATCGGACGCCCGTGTGTATTGTTGTCTCTGGGTAGTGAGATCGGACGCCCGTGTGTATTGTTGTCTCTGGGTAGTGAGATCAGGCACCCGTGTGTATTGTTGTCTCTGGGTAGTGAGATCAGGCACCCGTGTGTATTGTTGTCTCTGGGTAGTGAGATCGGACGCCCGTGTGTATTGTTGCGCACGTAAAACCTCCCTAGGCAGTTGGAAATCAAAAAAGAGTAGCCTAACGGCGCTGCCCGGGCAAAATTTTGAGTTAAAAATCTACCCAAAGTATATCAGGATCCTCGCCGGTGCTACGGAGTTTGTGCACTGAGCTTAGATTCTCCAGACTCAGGCTTGAGTTAGGTGTAGAACGGAGCACTTATGGGTTACACCCGTGTGCCGTGATGTTGATCCGTCGATTAAACTAAACTAAACTAAACTAAACTAAACTAAACTAAACTAAACTAAACTAAACTAAACTAAACTAAACTAAACCTAAACTAGATGTCAATTCCTGGCTTCCTGGGTCAACTCTGAATGATATTTCTCCATGCCACGGTCTCAGTCTATTCCACATCATGTCTCTCGGAATGTTTTTGTGTCTTCTCCCACTTATATTCCTAGTCATCGCGGTGTTCGTAATGCCACTCTCTCATTACATGAACAAAGAACGTTATATTCCTCTTAATGCCACTCTCTCATTATATGAACAAAGAACGTTATATTCCTCTTTCTACAATTATAAACCGCTTCCGGGTAATTGTAGTATGCACGAACATTGGTGAGGTGTGACTATTGTTGATCGTGTAACTAAGTGTAGGTGTTGATGTATTCAAAATGGAGGGGTCGTTAACAGTGTTGGTTCAAGTGTATACTAAAGGCTCTTGTATGTGTGTGAGATAGCGACTTGTTTAACCTCAATCTTGACAGCTTCTTTGGTATATGTGAGTGAATCGACACACACGAGGAGTATAATCGGCCAGCTGTACTAGAACACAAGTGACAACATGAACATTGCACCTAAAGATTTCGACGGCGCACACAAGCAGACACACACTGATGCAACTACCTGAACAACTCTACATCAAAACGTACATGCAAGCTGCTCATCTCTTTCCGTGTTCTGGACTTGACACGTGTGTAGCTCAAGGCCTCGTGTTTCGATGACAATGCTGGGCGCTGAACGGGAAGGACTCACTTCAGTTGTATCAGGTTGTACATCATCTGGCTCTGTCTCTCTCTCTACACCACGGCAAGCCAACCGTTTAGAGCATCAGACAAAGCACGAACTCGGAAGCTCCACAGAAGAACCTCAATATTCCCCGGATATGTTGCGCTAGGGGTCTGAATGAAGCAATCCGAAAACGAACCTACAACTTCAGAACGTGAGGCAATCTGCTCTGACCAATTGGCCATGGAGGCCACTCACCTCCACCCCCTGTTGTATGTAGTCACACAGCTTTCCTCCTTAGTTGGATCGCTGTAGCCCTCTTCCAAGGAAAAGTAGTTTTCAGTTGTGGCAGTTGGACTTCGAAACCAACAACAATATATCCTGGCCTACCACAGGGACCACTATTATCACCGGTGCTGTTCAACGCCTACACTGTCAGAAGGCTGAAAGCTAAAACAAAAATTGACAGCGACACCGTCAGGATGATTGCGCTCTATACGCCAACTCAGAGGCGGAAATGCAACACAATGTTTCAGCTTTCTCACATACCTGTGCCAACTTTGGGCTAAATATCAATTTGGAGAAGACTGTAGTTATGTACCAGCCAGCTCTAAGGAATAATCAAACTGTGCCGAATATCAAAGTGCCACAGTTGATGATGAAGTGAATGCAAGAATCTCCAAGGCCAGCGCGGCCTTTGGCAGACTGTACAAGAATGTACAAGAATGTATGGGACAGAAATGGAATAAGCCTGCAAACAAAGCTGAAAGTCTACAAAGCAGTTGTATTATCCAAACTGCTATATGCTTGTGAAACCTGGACTGTTTATCAGCGACACGCTAGGAAATTAAACCACTTCCACACAGTCTGCCTTAGGAAGTTACTGAAGATTAAATGGCAAGACAAGATTCCAGACACTGAAGTCCTAGAAAGAGCGTCAATGCCCAGTATCCACACTCTACTAATGAAGAATCAGATTCGCTAGGCTGGTCACTCGACTCGCATACCAGATCACAGGCTCTCTAAACGAATTTTTTACGGCGAGTTGCGTTGTGGCAAACGCTCCCAAGGCGGCCAGAGGAAACGCTTTAAAGACACTCTGAAAATCTCACTGAATGCTTTTGGAATTCATCATGACACCTGGGAGACTGCAGCCAGAGACCGAAATTCGTGGCGTGCAACATTACGAAAAGACAGGACAGAAAAATCACTGCAGAAAATCCTCCTCCAGAAACGTGAAGCATTCTTTGTCCACATTGTCAAAGAATATTTCGAGCCAAAATAGGTCTTATCAGCCATCTTAGAACTCACGGCTCCATACTTTCAACCTCACTGGATGAAATGAATGGTCATCATCATTCTTGATGGACAAACAACACACTGAGAATCATCAAGAGCAGATTACTGGACCTGGGAGGAAACTGTCATATGCCGACGATGTTTTAGTGCAGTGGTGTCAACCTCAATCGCTCTGCGGACCAAAACTCAAATCATCCGTAAGGTTGCGGGCCGAACAGGATAAAAATTCAATAAGCCGAAAATTGAACCTTTTTAAAACATTAATATGATATCTGATAAAGTTGACGGTTTGTGTTACAGTGCTCATTATATCTTCCACGTTGAGGACTTTGCCACACAGCGATCCTTGGTGTATGATGCTGTGATATGCCATCAATTCACCAGTACAGTTCTCTTGCATCTTTAACCGCATTCTTCCAACTAGTCCACTTTTTTCGCCACACATCGGCAGTGCTTCATCTGTTGTCACTGCAACGAGTTTGTCCCAAGGCAGGTTCATGTTGGTTAAACTTTGACATACGTTGTCAAAAGTGTTCTTTCCTGCCGTTATCCCATGAATAGATTTCATGTCCAATATTTCTTCTGTAATATTCAAACTGGAGCCCACTCCAAGGATGAAGGTGGCGAGCTGTGCAGTGTCAGTCGTGTCATTACTTTCATCAACAGCAAGGGAGAATGTAACAAAGTCTTTATCTTTTTCGTTCAGCTGTGTTTTCACATCAGTGGCCATCTCACAAACCCGATCAACAACCTTATTTCTGCTAAGGCTTACCTTTGCAAACATCTGCTTTTTGTCTGAACACAAGACGTCTCATACTTTCATCATGCAGCGCTTCATAAACTCTCCTTCTGTAAATGGTCGACCTGATTTAGCGATCTCCTCTGACACAATAAAACTTGCTTTGACTGCATCATCAGCTTGTGTTTTTGCGTTGATGAAAAACATCTGCTGTAATGTTAGATGACTCTTCAATTCTTCTGCATTCTGTAGCTTCTGCTCTGCATTCAGGCTGTTTAACCTGTCTTGATGTTTAGTCTCGTAGTGCCATCTCAGATTATATTCTTTGATCACAGCCACATTATCTCCACAGATTAGACACACAGGTTTACCGCCAATGTCAGTAAACATATATTCAGCCTCACAGCGGCTTTGAAAGGCTCTGTTTTCAGAATCAACTTTTCTCTTGGCCATTTTAAAGGCTAGCTTTTATTCTAAAAGATTGTGCATCTACCGACAGATGCTTGATTGATATCAGGTTAGCCGTAGCGGGGAAAATATAGTGATGTAATATCAGGGCGTTACACTACTTTCATTTTTTATGCGCCAATCCGAAACAGCATCTGAATGTTGCTAGGTAATTATAACGACTAACACTAACTCACTACACAACTTTTATTTTCGTTTATTCTGATCGAAGCGAGAAGGCTCTCAGGTAGCCTATAATTCGGAAGGCTGCTAATTAGGGAATTTGATATGCACTTTATATTGTTACCATAAAAAAATATTTTTGCCTAAAATTCTCTCTTGGGCCGAATATATTTGTACGTCGGTTGAGACCTCTCGGGCCTGATATGGCTGTACGGCGGGCCGGATGTGGCCCGCGGATCTTGAGTTTGACACATGTGTTTTAGTGTATCGTCAGGGTAAGGATAGAGATCAGGTTGCTGTGAAACTAAAAACCGAACTCAATCACATAAGTACTTGGTGTATTGAAGCTGGGGCAATGGTCAACCCAACAAAGGCATCAGTGACATGGTTCTCTTTGAATAACCATATTGTCAACACTCCATCACCAACTGTAAAGCTGTATTCAGAGACTGTGGAAAGAATGCAGGCAATGAATTACCTGGGGATACATTTTGATCGAAGCGTTGCTTATAATGATCACATAGACCAGGTGATAACAAACGCCAAGCGAGGTTTGGCTGCGATGCTGGTGATGCCGGCAGTAAACTGTGAGCAGCGGCATCTATGTCTTCTATATGAGGGGCTGGTCATGTCTGTTTTTGAGTATGCGATGGCGATCCAGACTCTCAGCCCTTAAGCAGATAGAAAGGATGGAAAGGATACGGAACAAAACTATGCGAATTATTCTTGGATGTACAAGAGGGCGATGCTCTACCTTCTTGATTTTCCAACAATTGAAGACAGAATACAAGTTTGCAGAGCACGTGCTTACCTCAGAGTTAACGCAAACACACAACATCCACTGCATAGTGAAATTATGAAGGTGAAGTGCAGCAGGTTAAAAAGAGGAAGGTCGTGGATGGGTCAAGCCGAAGACATTCTTCAACAGGTGTGTTCACTTGAGTACTTAGAACCTGGTGAGGAATGGGTACAAGTGCCACCAGATTTATGTACGCCCTTTTCAGTTTGCATCCAACTAGACAGGAAATGCAGACAAGAAATTCTGGCTGCTGTGGAGTACAATCGTTGATTTTCGAGAGTTCGTTAGACGGTGATGCTGTCATTTACACAGATGGGTCCGACTTGTGAGAAGCTCATAGGCCTTTACGGCTCAGGTCGGAGGGAGAATTGTGAAGGAGGACTCTGGTGCTTTTGTTGAGACAACAAGTAGCCTGACTATGGAAGTCATGGCAGTAAGTAAACAAAATACATGGCTCGAGACACAGACATTCACTACGGCATGTTTCTTTAGTGACTCAATGAACATGATCAAGAGGATAGAGGTGGGGTGGATCCGAAGAGAGTGGTTGCTGTCTCTGGAGCGGTCTCGGCTGGCAAAGATTAGTTTCATCTTCGTGCCAGGGCATGCGGGAGCACAAGGAAATGAGCTGACTGACAAGCTCGCAGGTAAGGCTACTGTGGAGGACGGACGCGGCATGGACCAGGCTGACATTCTGAATGTGCGAGAACCATCTGATTGATGACTGCGCATCTACAATCATGGTAAGACTGCGAGAACAGCAAATCAAAAGAGGGGTGGCCAAACAAGAACACAACGCAGGAAGCCAAAGAAAATTGTTAAACCAACACAGAATGGTGTCGTTAGCCGCTACATGCTGCAGGATTTGCTGAGGAGGGGATCCGAGCACTTATGGACTGAATGATTGGATGTGCAATGAGGATGATCTGTCGACTAACTAACTAACACAACTGTGTGTATAGTTGTGTTTACACGTGTATGTTTGTGTTTACACGTTATGTTTATGTTAACAATTATGTAGTCATACAGCTATGTGTATGTGTGTGATTACATGTATATGTTAACAAATATGCTGTCACCCAGCTATGTGTATGTTTGTGATTTTGTGATTACACGTGTATGTTAATAACTATGTAGTCACACAGCTTGTGTAGGTTTATGATTACATGTGTATGTTAACAACTATGCAGTCACACAGCTATGTGTATGTTTGTGATTTTGTGATTACACGTGTATGTTAACAACTATGTAGTCATACAGCTGTGTGTATGTTTGTGTGTACGTGTGTATGTTTGTGTCTACATGTGTATGTTTGCGTTTACATGTGTATGTTTGCATTTACATGTGTATGTTAACAACTATGTAGCCATACAACTATGTGTATGTTTGTGTCTACATGTGTGCGTTAACAATTCTTGACTATTTGTATGTCAACAGCTGCTGCAAGCAACACAGAAAAAGACTTCGTCGTGTACAACTGCTCGCCCATGCAGCCGTGTCAGGCTTGCGACCAACTCCTGTACCATTTGGTACAAGGATTGCACTGCCACAGTGAGTTACAGCCCTTCTAGATTACCGTATTCTGTCCATGGTTGTCAGATTGGCTTTTTCGACGCCAAATCCGATAAATCTGGATTATTGTAAGACAGGTTTGGCGTTAAAAAAAAAAAATTCGTTTGGCGTTTTGGTTTTTTCTTTTTTCTTTTTTTTTTTTTTTAAATTTGTAACATAATTAGCTATAAATGCCTCTTTTTTTAATTGGTCAAGTTAATTTTTTATCTTGTTTTAACTCTTTTTAGCTAAGACAAATGCAAAACAATAAGCTTAGCTTATACTGTTACTGCTTCATTCTCGAGAACGAGCGTAACAACTGCACAGTTTTCGTACTGTACTTGTACTGTTTTATGCGCACCCACGCACTGCGCAGCAACCTTACTGTTTGTTAAGTTTTCAAATTCATTATACCTTCATGGCAAGTATTTCTTATTATTGAGCCCATTATCATGCCAAAGTGGAAACCATCTTATGATACTTCTTCTTCTTCTTCTTTCGTTCGCTTGAAACATGTCTATAACTGCAATGTTGTCTCTTCTATGAATTTAAGTGTCTTTTTTAGTTCACTCAGCGGACCATAGAGTTTATCTTCCACTGTTTCTCTCCAGTCCAATAGGGTTGCCTAGATATTTTATATTTTGGGAAGTCTTGGAGTATGTTTTCCGCTGTCTGCGACGCCAATCCACGTGTGCACACCTATCATCAATCACCATTCACCAATCATGAATTTTGTATACATGTGGTTGCGTAATCTATTGTGTCCTGTTCTGAGGCGCAGAATAATGACTTGTTCTGGTCTGTCCATAATGTGGTAGTTGTCTTGAGCAGGGTTTGGTGGCTTTCTGACTGATTTGATCATTCTTTTCTTTTGGTGGTATGTAATGGGCACATCAGGCTGTTCTTCTTTTGCTCCTTCCTTAGCCATTCGATCAGCTCTGTCGTTTCCGGGTACTCCACAGTGCGATGGTATCCACTGTATGGTGACCTTATGCTGACTGCTATGTTCAGAATGTAGTGTCCTTAGTACTGGCAATTTCCCAGACAGGAGCGCCTCGAGAATGATCAATGGGAAAAGACGTTTGTGTGGCTCAAGAAATACACTGATGGTTCTGAATCGGCATATTGAAAATTGTGCCGGAATAGACTTCAGCTGTCTCTCTTAGGCGCAATTATTAGAATTAGAGCAGAACTCATCTCGTCTCATCATGTTCCTCTTGTACCTTGCGGTGTCGAGGTGAAGTATAAACTTCGTGAGAGTGCCCGATTATGGGCTTCATATATCGATATTCCCATGGACTCTGCTATTCCCTCCGTCCAACGTTTACGTGGTCGGCCTCTTCCTCTGTTTCCATCTGGTCTGTACATCATTGCTTGTTGTGGTATGCTGTTGACTGGTAACCTACTTGCATGGCCAAACCATTTGACTTGCTGCTTTCTAATAAAATCTAGTGCTGCTTTAACCCCCACTTTAGTCCTGATTTCTTCATTTCTGATCTTATCTCTTCTTGATACGTTGAGTATTCTTCTCAGGAACCTCATTTCTGTTGTTGTGATTTTTCTTTTCTCTTTTTTCTGTCATTGTCCAGGTTTGGCATTGGTAGCATAGAGTTGGTAGGAAGATTGTGTTGTAAAGTGCTTTCTTAGTAGTTACTGATACATGTTTGTTCTTTAGTATTGGTGCCATTTGTCCAATGAGTTGATTTGCCTTATTGCACCTATTTTCGATCTCGTCTTCTGATCTGCCATTTGATGATATTAAAATCACAACTCTTCACTTGTTTCAAGGGATGTTCGTTAAGGTGAATTGTTGTTGTTTGTTCTTCTTTAGTTATAGTCATTACCTCTGTTCAAACACGTGCTGTAAGGAATAAGTTCCTTCATCCAAAATATTGAATGATTTAAAAGCTGAATTGTTATATTCTAAGGAATCCTGTACTGAATGTCTCAACAATGAAGAGGAATACTTATTTGAAGAAGAGGTTGTCATGTAATGTGAATATGTTTGTAATAATTTTTATTGGGCAATGTCTGTTTTTTTTGTGGCTTTTTTATTTCATGACATGGCTTTTTTTTTTATCACACTGATCTGGCAACCCTGATTCTGTCTAGTGTTGCCCTTCTAGATTACCGTATTCTGTCTAGCGTCGCCTTTCTAGATTACCGTATTCTGTCTAGTGCAGTGGTTCTCAATCTTTTTTTGGAACATGCACCCCTTCACCATATGTTCATATTGTCACCCTCCTCCCTCTTCGCATTTCCTCCCTATAAATCCCCCCACCTCTACACAGTATCCGTAAAAATGGAAGCTAAATTTAATAACACATGCTAGAACAGGTCTAGATGTCTACATAAGACGTGTTTTGCGGTCTATTTACGCTATAAAACGAATTTCAGAAGGGCTAGATGTACAGAGCCGTAAAAGGGAAAAACAATATCAAATAATCGGTTCTTGTAATAATGTGATCTTGAAATAATTTTAATTCCGCCCCCCTTCCACCGAAACCCTAAAAATTCCCGCCTCGGGGGAGGGGGGATTCCCTACCTGTTGAGAACCACTGGTCTTGTGCATGTTCTTGGAAACATTGACAACATTGACAATTTGTTTTATCTTTCCGTACTTGACAATTGTTCTGTTTATCCTTTCTTACTTGACAATCCTCGTGTTTTATCTTTTCTTACACGACAATGGTTATTGTTATCTTTCCACACTTGGCAATTGTTGTTTAAATATTTCTTTACTTGACCATTTTTGTCTTACCTTACTTAACAATCGTTGTTTTTATCTTTCCGTACGTCACAATTGTTCTTTTACATCTGCCCTTACTTGACAAATGAAGGTTGAAATCTTTCTTTAATTGACAAGTGCTGTTTTTATCTTTCCGTGCTTGATAAATGACAAATAGTTCCGTACTTGTAGACAGATAATTTATTTATTAATAGTAGTCTGAGAAAATGGCATCATATATACCTATTTGCTGCTTATATTATAAGTTCTGTAAAAACTAAACAACATATGAAATGTGTCGTACCTCAAGTGGTTATTGTTATAACGGTTATGAAGTTGAGCTCACAATGGCATGAGTGTGGATGGACGAGGGCTCTCCGCTTGCTGAGGGGGGGGGGGAAAGACTGGTCACTTATTCCCCCATGCACTCAGGCCTAGAGAATGAGATGGTTCTAGCACATCACTGACCCATAGTGGGGTCCTGCATCACTTCATTTCTTGACCCTTAGGGGAGCCTCGCCCGGTCAATATCTTGAATACACATATTACCAGTATTATCTTGGATACATACATTCTTAGTCAGCATCCTGGATACATACATTCTCTGCCATATCTTTGATACATACAATCACAGTAGTATCTTGGATACACACATTCTCAATCAATATCTTGGATACACACATTCTCAGTCATATCTTGGATATATACATTCTCAATCAATATCTTGGATACATACATTCTCAGTCAATCTTCAATCAGTATATTGGATACATTGGATACATACATTCTCAGTCAATCTTCAATCAGTATATTGGATACATTGGATACATACATTCTCAGTCAAATTTTTACCAGTATCTTGGTTACAAACATTCGCAGGCAAAATCTTGGAAAATACATTCTCAGTCAAGCTTCAACCAGTATCTCGGACACATAAATTCTCAGTCAAGTTTCAACCAGTAACTTGGATGCATACATTCTCAGTCAAGTTTCATTCAGTATCTTGAGAGGGAGGGAGGGAGAGAGAGAGAGAGAGAGAGAGAGAGAGAGAGAGAGAGAGAGAGAGAGAGAGAAAGAAAGAGAGAGAGAGATAGAGATAGATAGATAGATAGATAGATAGATAGAGAGAGAGAGAGAGAGAGAGAGACACAGAGAGAGAGAAAGAGAGAAAAAAGCTTATGCTGTAAGTCACTATCATTAATTGTGGGAAAGAAATGACTGAAATTGTATACAAATCTTCGGTTTGCTGTGCGTCACGAATCAAGGGACGCCACTAAACAAATTAGGAAAAGCTTAAAAGCAGTGGAGACGAATCCTGAGACGAATGTTACGAATATCTTGGACTGTCAGAGTAACTGACAATGATTTACTGTAAGACGCCAGTGAAACTAGAACTTTATATGCAACTAAAAGAAAGAGACAAACAGTATACTTTGATCTTGAAGAACATCATTGGGGAACATCATGACAACTGGTAAGATCACTGGGAAAGGAGGCAGAGACAGACAAGGAGAAATGATGCTGGATGGACTGAGACGGTGGGATTGAGGAATATCATCGGCAGAGTTAATCCAGAGCAGCAAGGACCAAGATCTGTGGAAAGACATGAATGCCAACGTCAGCTGACAAGGAACATGATTATGACAATGTGCGTGCTTTGATATAAATATCTTTAGCGTGTCTTTGATACATACACTCTCAGTGTATCTTTGAATATATATATATATATATATATATATATATATATATATATATATATATATATATATATATATATATATATATATATTTCCATCCTGTTAAGGATATTGCGGTCAACACCAGCATCTTTCAGCTGTATGTTGATTCCTAGGCTAGATTACTCTCATCAGCACGCCACGACTTTCTGAGCGACCGGCTCCATACTCTCATAAGTCACAGGCGCGACTCGACCCGCGTCCAATTCTCGTGCGCTCACGTCAACCACGAGAGTATTCGGGGTTACGGAGGAAGCTGATTCCCCCCCCCCCCCGACCAGGGAGACCGGCATATATATATATATATATATATATATATATATATATATATATATATATATATATATATATATTCCCAAAGTGTATCTTTGATATATAGATTCTTAATGTGTATATTTGATTTATACTCATACATTCTCAGTGGTTTTATATACACGTTTTTAGTGTGTTTTTGATATATAAATTCTCAGTGTGTCATTAATATATAAATTCTCAGTGTTTCTTCGATGTATAAATAGTCTGTGTGTCTTCGATATATAAATCCTCAGTGTGTCTTTGATATATACATTCTCAGCGGTTCTTGGACACCTAACTTCTCAGCGTATCTCTCAAATAAACATTATCAGTCCGTATATTGGACACATAATGTCTCAGTCTGTAACTTGCTTATACACACAAGAGCAGTCTTAAATGATTTGTGTGTTATCACTTTTTGTTTAAAGCAACTCAGTCAATCAATCAATCATGTGCCATGCCGAAAAGCGTGGGCGGTCATGACTCGCCATTTCACTCGATCACCAGCGTCGTGGATCAGCTCAGTGTACCTGTCTCATACATGCCATGTGGCCAAGCCATCCAGGTATTTTCCTCTCGGTCTTCCTCTTGGTCTGTTCCCTTCGATCTTGACAGTTGTCACTAAGTTCTCCAATCCATTTCTTCTCATAACATGTCCACAAAATTTTGACTGTCTACGTCTAATTTCTTTAATCAATTTACGATTGTCATTTGTCTCCTGTAGTACTTGGTCATTGGTTTTTCTATCAGTCCATGGTATTCTTTGCATTTTCCTCAGAAACCACATTTCTGAAGCCATCATGTGTTTTTCAGCTTGACTACACATTGTCCAAGTTTCACATCCATACAAAAGAACAGGCTCTATGTATCCCCTCAACACTCTTTTTCTCGTTTCAATTGACATATTTTTATTGGTCAGAATGTGTTTCATCTTGCTAAAGGCTACTTTCGCCATGGCGATTCTTGCTCTAATATCTTCAAGGCATCTCCCATCAGATGTTATGACTGTTCTGAGATAATTGTACCGATTCACTTGTTGAAGAATATTCCCATTTACTTATATATTACATTGTGGTACTTCGTTCTTCCTAGTGACGACCATAACCTGTGTCTTCTTACAATTTAATTCCAACCCCAGCTGCTTACTGTGTACAACAATCGCGTCTACTAATTGTTGTAGATCTTGTGGATTGTCTGCAATCAATACTGTATCATCTGCATATCTAATGTATTGATGTTTCGTCCTCCAATGCTGATTCCATTTATATCTTCTACATTTCTGAAAATATTTTCACTGTATAGGGAAAACAGATCTGGAGACATTACACATACCTGCATAACACCTCTCTTAATAAATTGATATTGTCCCACTTCACTATCAATCATTATGGCAGCTTGTTGTTTCCAATATATGTTTTTTATAAGCCTAATGCCTTTCCCATCAATTTGTAGATCTGCAAGCATATCTACCATGTTGACATGTCTAACTCTATCAAAAGCCTTTGTGTAGTCAATAAAGCAAAGGTGTATATCCTTGTTTACTTCTATAGCACATTCAATAACTGTTCGCAGCATATACACAGCATTTACTGTACCCTTTCCTTCTACAAATCCACATTGTTCTTCCCCTATTTCAGGTTGTATTTTCTTCCTCACTCTTTGCATGATAATTCGTAGCAAAATCTTTGTGGTGATTATACTAATTGTTCTATGTTGATCACATTTCAAGGCTCCTGATTTCTTTGGGATTGCAATAAATACAGAGTTACATAATTCAGAAGGTTCCATATTTTGGGAGTCTCTGTGGCGAAGTGGTCAACCCGTTTGACTCGTGCTCCGAAGTTCGTGGGTTCGATTCCGGGCCGCGTCCTTCGGTTTACGAGTTAAATGTTTCGGAGACTCCTGTGGGTCGTCGCTAAAAGCTACGGAGTTCGTGCTTTGTGCGACGCTTTCCGTGCTGCGGAAAGAGACCGAGCCATATAGGATAAAATCCGATGCAATGAAGTCGACCCTGTCGACATTTAAGCGACTTTTTTTGGTTCCATATGTTTAAATTATGTTGCTCTAGTCTATTGTTATAGTAATCCGCTCTCATCTAATAATTATTTTAACCCTTTAAGTCCCAGGTGTATGTTGTGTTTCACTTCAGCTCACTATTTACCCAGGTACTTGTAACGATTGTCCCAATGCTATCTCCTTCAAAACAGTTTTAAGATAATTAGTAACAGTAGACTGGGACAGAAAGGGTTAATAACCAAACTAGCAACCCTATAGTTAAAGTTAGTTGCATATCCTTTACTGGACGTTGCAGTCAACACCAGCATTTTATTGCTGCTGTGATGTCTTGACAAGTTTTACGTTCAGTAGTTTGCTATTGCCGTTCTCCCTGGCGAAGGTGTTAACGACTGTCTCCCTAATCCCCTATATCCACGTGAGGAACACAGCTGCGCGCGATTCGGCAGCGGATCGCGTCGCGTCGGTTACTTACGGAGTATGTGAGCCGGTCGCTCAGAAAGCAATGGCAAACTACTTAGCGTACTCTTGCCAAGAACATCAACAACAGCTGAAAAATGCTTGTTTTGACTGCAACGTCCTGTAAGGGATATGCAATTTTAAAAAAAGAAAGATTTTCATTGCTTTTTGAACGACCGGCACCCATACCATGTCGTAAAAAAACCCAACGCAACGCGGTCTGCTGCCAAATCGCGCGCAGATGTGTTTCGAACTCGGGTAGGTGGAATCACGAACCGCGTCAGTAAACCCGTCGCCACAGAGCCTACAACAACCCTAGTCCATCCATCCATCATGTGCCATGCTGATAAGCGTGGGCGGTCTTGTTCTGGCTTCTCACTCGATAGCCAGATTCGTGGATCAGCTCCGTGTTCCTGTTTCGACCATGCCATGTGGCCAAATCATCCAGGTATTTACTTATGGTAGTGTCTGTGTATGTAATCCCCAGAAACAGTCAACTAACGGCAAGGAGCCGTGTGCAGGCTGCGATAAACATTGGGTATATAATGCTCTCCCCATGATGTATAAACCAGCCGGCACTAAGATGGGTCATGTGATCAATTTCTAGCCTGTGCTTCCCGGACAATTTTAGGTTGTTTGGATCTGGCAGCTCAGATTAATTTTTGTAAATATTCGCCTTGATGGAGATTAGAATACGTAACCGCCGCGTCGAGAGGCAAGTCGGGAACCTGATGTAAAGCTAGGTTTCATTAGCATGTGCGCCGAAAGTTCATTTCACGCTCCGCTAGGTTAGCTTAGGTATCATGAGAAATAGTAATTACCTGAACACCGATTCAAGAAAAGTGAAAGCATGAAACTAAAGCAAGTCATGGGTGAGTTCATGTCACAGGTCACGCATGATACCGTCTTTGTCCACGTGACAAACCTCATGTAAAATAAAGCTCCCAGTTCGTAACTGTAGCATTTACGATCTGGGTCAAGCAGACTCAGTCGTTCGTCGTCCGGCTGTCCGACTTAACAGTAGCGTTGAGAATGGCTGAAAAACGCCAAACCCCGACAAAAAAGACACCTAAAGTAGACTTAAAGAAAAGGGATGGCAATCCTGTGCCTCGACGAGATTCAAGTTCTGATAAATTGCTGTCGGACACTGAGCAAGCTTCAAGTTCTCCTGATGATAAGACGCTGTCGGACTCTGCTCAAGCTTCACTGCAGGTGAAAGACCAAAAAGTGGTTCGTAGATCACCTATAAAATACTTACAGAAACTGTGCTGTGGTTCACGACCAGATTCAAGTTCTGATACGCAGCTGTCGGAGACTGAGCAAGCTTCAAATTCTGTTAAGCTGCTGGACACTGCTGAAGCCTCAAGTTCTGTTGATAAGCTGCTGGACACTGCTGAAGCCTCAAGTTCTGTTAAGCTGCCGGTCACTGCTGAAGCCTCAAGTTCTGTTGATAAGCTGCTGGACACTGCTGAAGCCTCAAGTTCTGTTGATAAGCTGCTGGACACAGCTGAAGCCTCAAGTTCTGTTAAGCTGCTGGACACTGCTGAAGCCTCAAGTTTTGCTGATAAGCTGCTGGACACTGCTGAAGCCTCAAGTTATGTTAAGCTGCTGGACACTGCTGAAGCCTCAAGTTCTGCTAAGCTGCTGGACACTGCTGAAGCCTCAAGTTATGCTAATAAGCTGTTGGACACTGCTAAAGCCTCAAGTTCTGCTGATAAGCTGCTGGACACTGCTGAAGCCTCTAGTTCTGCTGAAAAGCTGCCGGACACCGCTGAAGCCTCAAGTACTGCTAAGCTGCTGGACACTGCTGAAGCCTCAAGTTCTGCTGATAAGCTGCTGGACACTGTTGAAGCCTCAAGTTCTGCTGTTAAGCTGCTGGACACTGCTGAAGCCTTAAGTTCTGCTGATAAGCTGCTGGACACTGCTGAAGCCTCAAGTTATGTTAAGCTGCTGGACACTGCTGAAGGCTCAAGTACTGCTAAGCTGCTGGACACTGCTGAAGATTCAAGTTCTGCTGATAAGCTGCTGGACACTGCTGAAGCCTCAAGTTCTGCTGATAAGATGTTGGACACTGCTGAAGCCTCGAGTTCTGCTAAGTTGCTGGACACTGCTGAAGCCTCAAGCTCTGCTAAGCTGCTGGACACTGCTGAAGCCTCAAGTTCTGCTGATATGCTACTGGACACCGCTGAAGCCTCAAGTTCTGCTGATAAACTGCTGGACACTGCTGAAGCCTCAAGTTCTGCCGATAAGCTGCTGGACACTGCTGAAGCCTCAAGTTCTGCTAAGCTGCTGGACACTGCTGAAGCCTCAAGTTCTGCTGATAAACTGCTGGACACTGCTGAAGCCTTAAGTTCTGCTGGTGACACCGCACAAACTACAGCAGACGTGCTGGAAGAAGAGTTCGTTCCTACACACCACCCAACAGGAAGTGCTCGTGATGTTGCACGGTCCGTTTTGGATTTTTCACCATCAGTGAAACGGGAAGAAAATTTGCCACTTCCTGAACTGAGCGAATCCCCCCTGGTAGAGATGCCTGAATCTCCAACTGCTAAGACACCAGAAGTTTCTGAACAACTCAGACCATCTCGACCCTGTTCAGATTGCGATCCAAATGTGTCTTCCCCAGGCTCAGTCTGTTCTCATATCGTACGAGCTGCCCGGCGGCTGGAGTTCGACGGCCAAACTGAACCGACCCAGATACCAAGAGATCCTCGCAGTGAGTAACTTAGATAATAATAATAATACTAATAATAATAATAATAATAATAATAATAATAATAATAATAATAATAATAATAATGAGAAGAAGCGAAGGAGGAAGAAGAAGCGGAAGACAAAGAAAAATTACCCCGAAGCATTTTCCCGCTATGAGCTTGTGCTAGCGCCACCACCAACTCCTGAGAGCTGGAAGGACTGCTTGTCCTCACTTTGGAGAGCCAGGAGGCCAGACGTGTAGATCGCTAGCTATTATCAGCGCAGTTCGCTATCAGCTTAGCTAACGCTGTCTCAGATAAGTTCCTAGTTATTCCCCACATGTGAAGATGGGGTTGCTCCCTTAGTAGTGTCACAAACTACTCGTGCATTAACACTGATTAGAATTATGAGTCTGCCACATCTTGTCCATAGATGTTGCTGTCATTAGCATAACATGTTTCTACTATTACCTTTGCTATCATTTCGCTATACCATTTACAGCTAACACTTTACTATTACTTTAATGCTACTAAAGCCGCCTCATTGCTATTTATAATTTTAATGCGATCACATTTTTGCTATCACTTTGCTACTGCAATCACTTTGCTGCTGCAATCACTTTGCTGCTGTCACCTTGCTATCACATTGCAGCTGATACAACCTTGTTGCTGCCATCGCCTTGCTGCTGCTATCACCTTGCTGTAATCACCATGCTGCTGCTATCACCTTGCTGTAATCACCATGCTGCTGCTATCACCTTGCTGTAATCACCTTCCTGCTGCTGCTACCACCTCGCTGAAATCACCTTCCTGCTGCTACCACCTTGCTGTAATCACCATGCGCTGCTGCTACCACCTTGCTGTAATCACCATGCGCTGCTGCTACCACCTTTCTGTAATCACCATGCGCTGCTGCTACCACCTTGCTGTAATCACCATGCGCTGCTGCTACCACCTTGCTGTAATCACCATGCACTGCTGCTACCACTTTGCTGTAATCACCTTCCTGCTGCTGCTACCACCTTGCTGTAATCACCATGCGCTGCTGCTACCACATCGCTGTAATCACCTTCCTGCTGCTGCTACCACCTCGCTGTAATCACCTTCCTGCTGCTGCTACCACCTTGCTGTAATCACCATGCGCTGCTGCTACCACCTTGCTGTAATCACCATGCGCTGCTGCTACCACCTCGCTGTAATCACAATGTGCTGCTGCTACCATCTTGCTGTAATCACCTTCGTGCTGCTGCTACCACCTCGCTGTAATCACCATGCGCTGTTGCTACCACCTCGCTGTAATCACCATGCGCTGCTGCTACCACCTCGCTGTAATCACCATGCGCTGTTGCTACCACCTCGCTGTAATCACCTTGCGCTGTTGCTACCACATTGCTGTAATCACCTTGCGCTGTTGCTACCACCTTGCTGTAATCACCATGCGCTGTTGCTACCACCTTGCTGTAATCACCATGCGCTGTTGCTACCACCTTGCTGTAATCACCATGCGCTGTTGCTACCACCTTGCTGAAATCACCTTGCGCTGCTGCTACCACCTTGCTGTAATCACCATGCGCTGTTGCTACCACCTTGCTCTAATCACCTTGCGATGCTGCTACTACCATGCTGTAATCACCATGCGCTGTTGCTACCACCTTGCGATGCTGCTACCACCTTGCTGTAATCACCATGCGCTGTTGCTACCACGTTGCGATGCTGCTACCACCTTGCTGTAATCACCTTGCGATGCTACCACCACCTTGCTGTAATCACCTTGCGGTGCTGCTACCACCTTGCTATCACCTTGCGATGCTGCTACCACCTTGCTGTAATCACCATGCGCTGTTGCTACCACCTTGCGATGCTGCTACCACCTTGCTGTAATCACCATGCGCTGTTGCTACCACCTTGCGATGCTACCACCACCTTGCTGTAATCACCTTGCGATGCTACCACCACCTTGCTCTAATCACCTTGCGGTGCTGCTACCACCTTGCTGTAATCACCTTGCGCTGCTGCTACCACCTTGCTACAACCACTTACCATCACTTTACTGTGCTACTGTTATCACTTTACCACTCGTTTAGTCGTTTAGTCGTTGGATCAACATCACGGCACACGGTTTAACCCATAAGTGCTCCGGTTTCCTCCTAACTCAAACCGGAGTCTGGAGAAACTCATCTCAATGCACTAACTCCGTTGCATCGGCGAGGATCCTGAAATACTTTGGGTAGATTTTTAACTCGAAATTTTGCCCGGACAGCGCCGTTAGGTTACTCTTTTTCGATTTCCAACTGCCAAGGGATTTTTTACGTGCGCAACAATACACACGGGCGTCCAATCTCACTACCCAGAGACCAGTGGAAATTTAATTATTGGAAGTCCAGACTTTACCACTGCTTCCACTTAATTTACTGCTTTCACTTTACTGCTGCTACCATTTATAACTTTACTGCTGCTACAATTTATAACTTTACTGCTGCTTCCACTTATCACTTTAACTGCTGCAACCATTTATCACTTTACTGCCGCTACCATTTATCCCTGCTGCTCCCGCTTATCACTTTACTTTTGCGCCATCATACTATCACTTTACTGTGCTACCACTTATCACTTTACTGTGCTACCACTATCACTTTACGGTTGCTACCACTTCCTACTTTCATTGCTTTACTGTTGCTACCACTTACTACCACTTTACTGTTACCGTTTACAAACGTCATTTTCAGTTGGTCCAGTATGTCACGGGAATTGTTCCAATAAATGGTTGGTACTAGATTCAATAAATGACTAGTAATTGATTCGTCTTCAGTAGATCGGACAGTGTATCATTGGCAGAAGCTCCATTATGTCATAGGTGTCGCGCGGTTGGTGCGGTGTCGCGCGGTTGATGCAGTGTAGCGCGGTGCGCGCGTTTGGTCTTGTTAGATGGGATTCTAAATGTTTCAATTTCGGACTTCTTCAGATCCAGAGTTCGGGATAAAACTAGAAGATGATGTAGCTGATGGAGGCCAAGATGTGCCTAGAGTCGTGGTCCGATGTGTGGCAATCGTTGAAGCATGGTGTCAACGCAACAGTAAGTACTCAACTCTTCGCTGCAGATCCCTGTTCTATATTTGACAATTTCTAGTTCGTACAGCCAGATCAGCAGTCGTCGCCACTGAAAGGATTAGTGCGCTCGCTCTTAAACTTCTGGAGCGCTTGTGGTAGGGTAGAGGTTTAATCCCTACACTAGCGTTACGTTAAACTAGGTATTTTCTTCTCGTTTAGAAAGCAAACGAATGAACGTACAATTACCCAGAAATCAATTTGAGGTTAATAGCAGCGTCCTGCAAAGTACATAAATATTAAGATCAGTAGGTAGTTTACCGAGTCTGCAATGCACATGCAACATTGTAAGATCAGTAGGTAGTTTACCGACATCAGATCATAAGTAGTTTACCGAGACTGCAAATTACATGTAACATGCAACATCAGTGGGTAATTTACCGACATGGTAAGATCATAGGTAGTTTACCGAGACTGCAAATTGCATGTAACATGCAACATTAGGTAGTTTACAGACATAGTAAGATTCTTGCTCATTAGTTTACCGAGACTGCAAATTACATGTAACATGCAACATCAGTAGGTAGTTTACCAACATAAGATGAGTGGATAGTTTACCGACATGGTAAATCAGTAGGTAGTTTACCTGTATGGTAAGATAAGTAGGTAGTTTACCTGTATGGTAAGATCAGTAGGTAGTTTACCGAGACTTAAGACAAATGTTGACAGAAAACACTTATCGCCAAGATATTTATAGTAGCGGGTGTTTCTAGATGACTCATCAAACTTAAGGACAGAAATGGTATGTGGCATAGCTACTTAGTCCACCGCATGGCGTTGGGTGATTGCTGCCCACACATGCCTGTCTCGTGTACTGCCAATCATTTCTGATGTCAGTCCATGCCCACGATGTTAAACTATCCAGCATCTCATGCCCTCTCCCTCTAACTATTCCCGTCTTTTCCTTTGCGGCGACATACATCAGATCTAGCATGCTCATGACACGCCCAAAGAACGCGGGCTGTATTCTTCTGATTCGAATAACCAGTTCTGTTTGCGGTAACTTCTTTCGAGATCTCTTCATTGGTCTTTCTAAATCTCAGTATGGGTCTTGGGGCGAGTTGGATGATGGACAGCCGTCTTTGGCAAATAGGTAGCGAACGCGTTTCGCAATATTGCACACCGCATTCGAAATAGCTGCAGGCGATATGGAAGGATACCGCATTGTGGTGTTTAAAAAAAACAGTGGTATGAGTGTCATTCATAAAACGATGGCAAACTACTGAATGTAAGCATAACTAGTAATCACAAAGTCAAACAAATCTGAGGTTGATTGCGACGTCATGAAGACATGCACACTTTAAGCACATTGATGAACAGTAGCTAGACAGGTCAGCAGGTGATCATGCAAAGATGGCACTGTTCTGTAACAGGGTGTCTTCTGTGATTACAAATCTAACGTAAAGGAAAAGGTAAAGTAATGCCAGTGATAAACATGTAACATTTTTCTGTGTTACGCGGTTTTGGATTCTGCAAATATAAATCATCTGGTGCCTTGCCGGCTGGCGTGGGCAATCATATCTCTCCACAAATTACGATCTCGAAGTCATGGATCAATTCGTGTGATTTTCTCCTGTGCCATGACAATAGACTGTCAATATTTTCACGTGACTTCCTCTTTTTCCGCAAATCTTTCCGGTTGTCACATGTTCCAGTTGGTCATCTCATAACGTGGCCAAAAAAAAAAAAAAAAAACTGCCTCTTTTTGATGTTAGCGATAAGTTGCCTTTGCGACACAGCTTCCCTTAAAACGTTCTGATTGCTATTATAGGCTGTCCAATTAATTTTCAACATTCTTCTATAAAACCACATCACCAAGGCTTCCATGGATGTTTTTCACCTGTTTACTAATTGTCCAGGTCTCGCAGCCGTATGTTAAGACTGGTTCTATATAACATGCAAGAATTTTTCTGACTTCCAAGGACGGTGACTTAATTGCACAATAAATGATAGCAATATAAATAAAAACACAGATGTCCGCTTCATGTGTCCAGTGACTATAAAACGCCAGACAGGTAATGAAAATGAAGGGGAGAGAACCAAAGTAGAAAGTGGCAAACATGAATTCAGTGGACTGCACATACCAGCTGGGATCCTGTTAGCGTCCTAGCAGAGAAACTCGTGTGCCATAAAACTCTTGCAAAAAATACTGTAAATAAACGTTTTACAGCCACAATTATATAAAATGTCATCGTATCGAGAGGCAGGGATCATGTGCCATGCCTATAAGCGTGGGCGGTCATGTTTCGCCATCTTACACAACCAGCACTATTTTTGTCTGTCATCCCACGTGGCCAAACTATCAAGATATATCTTGCCTTTTTTTCTCTCAACCTTGCAATTTGTCACAAAGTTCTCTAATTTATTTTTTCTCATAATGGGCCCAAACAATGATTACTAATTTCTTAATCAGTTTGCGGTTTTAATTTGCTTCTTATAGGACTTGCTCATTGGTTTTGTTGTCAGTCCGTAGTATTCTTTCCATTTTCCTCAAAAACATTTCCAGTGATTAGCTTTTCAGCTTGTCTGCCTATTTTCCGCGTTTCACATCAATACAAAAGTAAAGGTTCAGTGTAGCACTTCAGTTCCCTTTCTCAGTGCAATTGGCATCTTTTTATTGGTTAGTGTTTTCCATCTTGCAAAAGACAACCTTTGTATTGCGATTCTTAAGGCACCTCCTATCAGAAATGACTACTCTGAGAAGGTTGCACCAATTCACTTAAGGATATTCCATTAACCCGTAGGGTTTGGATATGAGAATACAATGCAATTCAATGTAACTACCAAGACCATACCTTTACGAATGTGGATGTAGAGCCAAGTATAAGAAACTGATAAATGGGCATATCTCAAAGTAACTCAACCGAAGCATCACATCTTGTCTTAAAAGGCAAGTTTTGACTGTCTCAGGCTTTGCACTTACCCTAAAGTGGTTTAGGAAGACGAGCTAGACAGTGGATTAGTAATCCCACATAAGCTCAGCCGCTTGTTTCGTCTTCTCATACACACAAGTAACAGTACGAGGTGAGGTGAGCAGGTGCTTTCCTTCACTTTCAGTACAAGTTACAGGTATCATCTCGCTCCTTTGTGACTAGGTTGATCGCGAACCACTGCCGATGTTAAAATCTGATTGAAATTAATCGCCATTGGTCAAGTACACTGACCAGTAAGCCATCACATATTAAGGCTCACAGTAGATTGTTGAGTTAAGCTAAGAACCAACACTGCACGCAGATATACCGAATGGCTGTCAAATGTTGCCACTTTTTCGTTCTGTTCAGTTCCCACAATTCTGGATATTATCCAGTACAGGTGGAACTGTCTAGCACGCTGTTTGTAGGGCTGTTTTCTCTCCCAGGTCGACACAGCCTAAACTGGGCACTAGGAAATGTCTGACATGTAAATGGCGTGAATATGGTATTGAACACGTCACCCAGTGAGTGCTTATCGGTCTAAAACTCCTCGACAGGCGCCTTATGCCTCTTCATGGCTTCGAAAAGGTCTATTTTACACTGCTGGGTCGACCTCAAAAGTCGTACAAGTCAGGAAAGAAATTATTGTACTATTGAACCCGGACAAGTGTTTTTTGGAAGCAAGCACACTAGTCACTAAGTGCACTGGTAATTAAGTAAGCGTGCTGACCACAAAACGCACTGGTCACTATGTATGCGCACTAACGACGAAATTAGCGTATTGACCACTAAGCGGACTGGCCAATAAGCTCGATGGCGAATAAGTGCACTGGTCACAAAGTAATTGCACTGGCCACTAGCGCGCTGGCCACTGTTACTGTGGTTCATTATACAAAGGTAAGCAACAGACAACCAATATTTTTAGCAATAAACATGCAATTCAACACCTAGATTGTAGTTTGCAAATTTTAAGCAAAAAAGCAAACGTGAGAACTGTTGATTACTATCTCCTCAGAGCCGCTCTGTGTATTCATGTACCAGCCCACTGAATCTCCCGAAGAAAAAGAAGCAATCAAAGCAGCTTTTGTTGACGGTAAATAGTTCTGTATACTTATATTAAAATGTATGCCCAGTTCACCAACTGCCTAGTCTTTCGTGTATGGCATGTAATAAATACGCTTTTGCAGAGTCCCAGGTCTTGGAAAGATTGTAGCTACTGATAGTTAACGGCGTAATCGATAAAATAATGCAACCATGGTCAGACTGCCAGAACAGCAAATTAAAAGAGGTGTGGCCAAACAAGAACACTACGCAGGAAGCCAAAAATTGTAAACCAACACAGAATAGATGTCGTTAACCGCTACACGCTGCGGGATTTGCTGAGGAGATCCGAGCACTTATGGACTGAATGGTTCGATATACAATGAGGATCTGTCGACTAACATATAAAATAATGCGAAACGTTTCCTAGAATTGATAATTTATTGCGAAACTATTTCTAGAATATATATATGTTATATAAACTTCATAGTTGATACATTACTGCTATTGTTTATAGAACTGACACATCACTGCTAGAACATTTCATAGAATTGATGCACTATTCTTTTCATAAAAAAAATACACTACTGCTTTTCTTTTCAAAGAATTGATACATTACTGCTAAACCTTTCCTGCAGAAAGCGAAACAAACTAGCAAAGAACACAGTTGAGCTAATGTTCATTTATTCGTCTTGTTGCATCAGGAGAGGAAGCTTTCTGGACAAAGCTTTTATGTGGGTTCTCTTGTGGCATGCCGATAAGCGTAGACGGTCATGGTTGGCTATCTCTCACAATCACCAGTTATGTGTAGACGGTCATAGTTGGCTCTCTCACAATCACCAGTTATGTGTAGACGGTCATGGTTGGCTCTCTCAAATCACCAGTTATGTGTAGACGGTCATGGTTGGCTATCTCTCACAATCACCAGTTATGTGTAGACGGTCATGGTTGGCTATCTCTCACAATCACCAGTTATGTGTAGACGGTCATGGTTGGCTCTCTCACAATCACCAGTTATGTGTAGACGGTCATGGTTGGCTCTCTCAAATCACCAGTTATGTGTAGACGGTCATGGTTGGCTATCTCTCACAATCACCAGTTATGTGTAGACGGTCATAGTTGGCTCTCTCTCACAATCACCAGTTATGTGTAGACGGTCATGGTTGGCTCTCTCACAATCACCAGTTGTGTTGACGGTCATGGTTGGCTCTCTCACAATCACCAGTTATGTGTAGACGGTCATGGTTGGCTATCTCTCACAATCACCAGTTGTGTAGACGGTCATGGTTGGCTATCACAATCACCAGTTATGTGTAGACGGTCATGGTTGGCTCTCTCAAATCACCATTTATGTGTAGACGGTCATGGTTGGCTCTCTCACAATCACCAGTTGTGTAGACGGTCATGGTTGGCTATCTCTCACAATCACCAGTTATGTGTAGACGGTCATGGTTGGCTCTCTCACAATCACCAGTTGTGTAGACGGTCATGGTTGGCTCTCACAATCACCAGTTATGTGTAGACGGTCATGGTTGGCTCTCTCAAATCACCAGTTATGTAGACGGTCATGGTTGGCTATCACAATCACCAGTTATGTAGACGGTCATGGTTGGCTCTCTCAAATCACCAGTTATGTGTAGACGGTCATGGTTGGCTCTCTCAAATCACCAGTTATGTGTAGACGGTCATGGTTGGCTATCACACAATCACCAGTTGTGTAGACGGTCATGGTTGGCTCTCTCTCACAATCACCAGTTATGTGTAGACGGTCAAGGTTGGCTTTCTCTCACAATCACCAGTTATGTGTAGACGGTTATGGTTGGCTCTCTCTCACAATCACCAGTTATGTGTAGACGGTCATGGTTGGCTCTCTCTCACAATCACCAGTTATGTGTAGACGGTCATGGTTGGCTCTCTCTCACAATCACCAGTTATGTGTAGACGGTCATGGTTGACTATCTCTCACAATCACCAGTTGTGTAGACGATCATTGTTGGCTCTCACAATCACCAGTTATGTGTACACGGTCATGGCTGGCTATCTCTCACAATCACCAGTTATGTGTAGACGATCATGGTTGGCTATCTCTCACAATCACCAGTTATGTGTAGACGATCATGGTTGGCTATCTCTCACAATCACCAGTTATGTGTACACGGTCATGGTTGGCTATCTCTCACAATCACCAGTTGTGTAGACGATCATTGTTGGCTCTCACAATCACCAGTTATGTGTAGACGGTCATGGTTGGCTATCTCTCACAATCACCAGTTACGGATCGGGTTCTTGACTCGATTATACCATGTGGTCAAGCTATCTAGATATTTTTCTCTGCCTTCCCCTTGTTCTTTTCACTCAATCTTGCCAGTTGTCAACGCTCCCAGTTCATTTTGTTCTCACAATGTCGCCCACAAAATTCCTGTGTACTTTAATTCCTCGAATCAATTCACGACTTCATGTTTCTTGGATATGTTCAGTGGTTTTTCTGCCCATATTTGCATTTTCCTCAGAAACATGTCATTAGATGTTTTGTTTTGTCTCAGCTTGTCTGAGTGTCCATCCATATAACAAATGTTCTACGTAGCACATCTCTCATGCAGTTGACAGCTGTTGATTTGTCAGTTTTCTTCTTGCAAAAGGCTACCTTTGCCATGTTGATTCTCGTTCCCCCATAAGTTATGAATGTTCCAAGATAGTGACGTAATATAAATCTAACCCAGTTGTTGGTGTTCAGATCCTGTCTGCAATCAATACTGTATTATCTGTATATCTCATATCTCATATCTCATATCGTCGTCCTCCAATAGTCAGACCTAATTAAAACAAATTAGATCTGGAGACATTACTCATACCTATCGCAAACTGCCATACGATATAGCCTGTGATATGATAGTCTGTGATATGATAGTCTGTGTGATATGATAGTCTGTGATATGATAGCCTGTAATTCGATAGAGCCTGTGATATGATAGAGTCTGTGTGATATGATAGTCTGTGATATGATAGTCTGTGATATGATAGTCTGTGTGATATGATAGTCTGTGATATGATAGCCTGTAATTCGATAGAGCCTGTGATATGATAGTCTGTGTGATATGATAGTCTGTGTGATATGATAGTCTGTGTGATATGATAGTCTGTGTGATATGATAGAGTCTGTGTGATATGATAGTCTGTGTGATATGATAGTCTGTCTGATATGATAGTCTGTGTGATATGATAGTCTGTGATATGATAGCCTGTAATTCGATAGAGCCTGTGATATGATAGAGCCTGTAATACGATAGAGCCTGTGATGTGATAGTCTGTGATACGATAGAGCCTGTGGTACGATAGAGCCTGTGATACGATAGAGCCTGTGATACGATATAGCCTGTGATATGATAGAGCCTGCTATATGATAGAGCCTGCTATACGATATAGCCTGCTATATGATAGAGCCTGCTATACGATAGCCTGCTATACGATAGAGCCTGTGATACGATAGAGCCTGCTATGTGATAGAGCCTGTGATACGATAGAGCCTGCTATGTGATAGAGCCTGCTATACGATATAGCCTGCTATATGATAGAGCCTGCTATATGATAGAGCCTGCTGTATGATAGAGCCTGTGATACGATATAGCCTGCTATATGATAGAGCCTGCTATATGATAGAGCCTGCTATATGATAGAGCCTGCTATATGATAGAGCCTGCTATATGATAGAGCCTGTGATACGATATAGCCTGCTATATGATAGAGCCTGCTATATGATAGAGCCTGCTATATGATAGAGCCTGCTATATGATAGAGCCTGCTATACGATATAGCCTGCTATATGATAGAGCCTGCTATACGATAGAGCCTGCTATACGATAGAGCCTGCTATATGATAGAGCCTGCTATACGATAGAGCCTGCTATACGATAGAGCCTGCTATACGATATAGTCTGCTATATGATAGAGCCTGTGATACGATATAGCCTGCTATATGATAGAGCCTGCTATATGATAGAGCCTGCTACACGATAGAGCCTGCTATATGATAGAGCCTGCTTATGATAGAGCCTGCTTATGATAGAGCCTGCTATATGATAGAGCCTGCTATATGATAGAGCCTGCTATATGATAGAGCCTGCTATATGATAGAGCCTGCTATATGATAGAGCCTGCTATACGATAGAGCCTGCTATACGATAGAGCCTGCTATATGATAGAGCCTGCTATATGATAGAGCCTGTGATGCGATAGTCGTTATATGATAGTCTGTAATATGACATTAAATGAAATGATAGTATATGATATGATAGTGCCTGCAGAGGCCACGGAAGTGGAAATCCAGCAACTAATTCAGGATAATGCTCGCCCGGGTGATGTGATTATCTACGCAGATGGTTCGGTGTTGAGAGGTGGCAGAAGTGCCTGGGGATTCTTAGCAATTGCTAATGGTCGACGTTTGGTGCAGGAGAGCCTGGCGTATGATACAACATCTAGCTTAAGAATGGAGGTGGAGGCGGTCAGTGCAGCTTTCCGCTGGCTAGAGAACACGATACATACATACATCGTGATTGTAACTGACTCAGAACGCATGCTGAGGAGGGTGAGGACAGGCAGGCTTTGTGCAGAGTGGCTTGCTCGCTTCGGAGGTCACGGGCGGCAAGCATCACCTGGATCTCTTCTCCGGGGCATGCCGGTGTGCTGGGGAAGGAACAGGCGGACAGATTGGCTGGTTCAGCAAAACTTGGAGTATTGATGCATGACAAGGCAGACGTGCTTGCGGCGTTGTGGGAGCACGTGTACACCTCAGAGGAGCAAATGGATCACCATAGTCTGGCAAGAATGATGCAGCGTGGAGTGACGAGGGGATTTGGCCGATGCTCAAAGGAAAGGCGAGACGGACATACAATCAGATTGCTACTGGAACTATTGGTGTTGGAACACTTCGCTGGCTGTTGATGATGGGGACGGGGCGCTTGTGAAAATGCCCCGAATGCTGTGATGTCGGTTCATAAATCAATCAGTCAATCAATAGTGCCTGTAACATTAGCCTGTGATATGATAGAGCAATCACATTACTGAATGCACGGATCAATAGATCTGTGAAATGATAGAGCCATCACACATTGAATGCACGGAGCTATGGGTTTGAGATAAGAGCCATCACATGTTGAATGCACGGAGTTATAGATCTGTGATATGAGCCATCACCTTGAATGTAAGGAGTTACGGGTCTGTGATATGATCCATCACATGTTGAATACACGGAGCTAAGGGTCTGTGATATGATAGAGCCATCGCATGTTGAATGCAAGGAGTTATGGGTATGTGATATGATAGAGCCGTCACATTTTGAATGCACGGAACTATGGGTCTGATATAAGACCCATCACATTTTGAATGCACGAAGCTATGAGTCAGTGATATAAGAGCCATCACATGTTGAATGCACGAGCTATGGGTCAGTGATATGAGCCATCACATGCTGAATGCACGGAGCTATAGGTCTGTGATATACGAGCCATCACATGTTGAATGGACAGAGCTATGTCAGTGATATAAGATCCATCACATGTTGAATGCACGGAGCTATGGGTATGCGATATAAGAGCCATCACATGTTGAATGCACGGAGCTATGGGTCTGTGATATGAGCCATCACATGTTGAATGCACGGAGCTATGGGTCTGTGATATGAGCCATCACATGTTGAATGCACGGAGCTATGGGTCTGTGATATAAGGGCCATCACTTGTTGAATGCACGGAGCTATGGGTCAGTGATATAAGAGCCATCACATGTTGATTGCACGGAGCTATGCGTCTGTGATATAAGAGCCATCACATGTTGAATGCACGGAGCTATGGGTCTGTGATATGAGCCATCACATTTTGAATGCACGGAGCTATGGGTATATATGATGGAGCCAACACATGTTGAATGCACGGAGCTATGCGTCTGTGATATGAGCCATCACATGTTTAATACACGGAGCTATGGGTATATGATAGCCATATGTTGAATGCACGGAGCTATGGGTTTGTGATATGACTGAGCCACCATATTGAATGCACGGAGCTATGGGTCAGTGATATAAGAGCCATCACATGTTGAATGCACGAAGTTATGGGTCAGTGATATAAGAACCATCACATCTTGAATGCACGGAGCTATGAGTCAGTGATATAAGCCATCACATGTTGAATGCATGGAGCTATCGGTCAGTGATATGATAGAGACATATGTTGAATGCACGGAGCTATGGGTCAGTGATTTAAGAGCAATCACATGAATGCACAGAGCTATGGAACTGTGATATAAGCGCCATCACATGTTGAATGCACGGAGCTATGGGTCAGTGATAAGAGCCATCACATGTTGAATGCACGGAGCTATGGGACAGTGATATAATCTATGGGTCTGTGATATGAGCCATCACATGTTGAATGCACGGAACTATGGGTCTGTGATATGATAGCGCCATCACATGTTGAATGCACGGAGCTATGGGTTTATGATAGCCATCACATGTTGAATGCACGGAGCTATGGGTCTGTGATATGAGCCATCACATGTTGATTTCACGGAGCTATGGTTCTGTGATATGACTGAGCCATCATTCTGAATGCACGGAGCTATGGGTATATATGATGGAGCCAACACATGTTGAATGCACGGAGCTATGCGTCTGTGATATGAGCCATCACATTTTGAATGCACGGAGCTATGGGTCAGTGATATAAGAGCCATCACATGTTGAATGCACGGAGCTGTGGGTATATATGACAGAGCCATCACATGTTGAATACACGGTGCTATGGGTATATGATAGCCATCACATGTTGAATGCACGGAGCTATGGGTACATATGATAGAGCCATCACATGTTGAATGCACGGAGCTATGAGTATATGATATGATAGAGCCATCGCATGCTGAATGCACGGGGCTATGGGTCAGTGATATAAGAGCCATCACATGTTGATTGCACGGAGCTATGGGTCTGTGATATGATAGAGCCATCACATGTTGAATGCACGGGGCTATGGGTCAGTGATATAAGAGCCTTCACATGTTGAATGCACGGAGCTATGGGTCAGTGATATGAGCCATCACATGTTGAATGCACGGAGCTATGGGTCTGATATAAGAGCCATCACATGTTGAATGCACGGAGCTATGGGTCTGCGATATAAGAGCCATCACATGTTGAATGCACGGAGCTATGGGTCAGTGATATGAGCCATCACACGTTGAATGCACGGAGTTATGGGTCAGTGATATAAGAGCCATCACATGTTGAATGCACGGAGCTATGGGTCTAATATAAGAGCCATCACATGTTGAATGCACAGAGCTATTGGTCTGTGATATGATAAACCCATCATATGTTGAATGCACGGAGTTATGGGTCAGTGATATAAGAGCCATCACATGTTGAATGCACGGAGCTATGGGTCTGCGATATAAGAGCCATCACATGTTGAATGCACGGAGCTATGGGTCTGCGATATAAGAGCCATCACATGTTGAATGCACGGAGTTATGGGTCAGTGATATAAGAGCCATCACATGTTGAATGCACGGAGCTATGGTCAGTGATATAAGAGCCATCACATGTTGAATGCACGGAGCTATGCGTCTGTGATATGAGCCATCACATTTTGAATGCACGGAGCTATGGGTATATATGACAGAGCCATGACATGTTGAATGCACGGAGCTATGGGTTTATGATAGCCATCACATGTTGAATGCACGGAGCTATGGGTCTGTGATATGAGCCATCACATGTTGAATGCACAGAGCTATGGGTCAGTGATATAAGAGCCATCACATGCTGAATACACGGAGCTATGGGTCTGATATTATAGAACCATCACATGTTGAATGCACGGAGCTATGAGTCAGTGATATAAGAGCCATCACATGTTGAATGCACGGAGCTATGGGTCAGTGATATAAGAGCCATCACATGTTGAATGCACGGAGCTGTGGGTATATATGACAGAGCCATCACATGTTGAATACACGGAGCTATGGGTACATGATAGCCATCACATGTTGAATGCACGGAGCTATGGGTATATGATAGCCATCACATGTTGAATGCACGGAGCTATGGGTACATATGATAAGAGCCATCACATGTTGAATGCACGGAGCTATGGGTATATGATAGCCATCACATGTTGAATGCACGGAGCTATGGGTATATGATATGATAGAGCCATCGCATGCTGAATGCACGGAGCTATATGGGTCTGTGATATAAGAGCCATCACATGTTAAATGCACGGAGCTATGGGTCTGTGATATTATAGAGCCATCACATGTTGAATGCACGGAGCTATGGGTCTGATATGATAGAGCCATCACATGTTGAATGCACGGAGCTATGTCTGTGATATGATAGAGCCATCACATGTTGAATGCATGGAGCTATGGGTCTGTGATATGATAGAGCCATCACATGTTGAATGCACGGAGCTATGGGTCTGTGATATGATAGCGCCATCACATGTTGAATGCACGGAGCTATGGGTCTGTGATATGATAGAGCCATCACATGTTGAATGCACGGAGCTATGGGTACATATGATAGCCATCGCATGCTGAATGCACGGAGCTATGGGTCTGTGATATAAGAGCCATCGCATGTTGATTGCACGGAGCTATGGGTCTGTGATATGATAGAGCCATCACATGTTGAATGCATGGAGTATGTGTCAGTGATATAAGAGCCATCACATGTTGAGTGCACGGAGCTATGGGTCTGATATGAGCCATCACATGTTGAATGTACGGAGCTATTGGTCAGTGATAAAGAGCCATCACATGTTGAATGCACGGAGCTATTGGTCTGTGCTTAATCATTTTTACATATGTGACCTTATTTAACCATATTACACATAATATACGTTACATAATCAAGGAGGGGGGGGGGAGGCGTGGGTTATTTGTGGCGACTCTTACCCGCCAAACGCAGCTGCGTGCGACTTGGCAGCAGACGGCCTTCCGTTGATTATGAAATATGGGTGTCGGTCGTTCAGAAAGCAATGGCAAACTACTGAACGTAAATTTTCCCAGGAATCGCGAACAGCTAAAATATGCTGACGTTGACTGAGTCATGTAAAGGATATGCACCTAACGTTTTTCTGACTCCCCAATGGCCACGTTTCAGTTCTGAATATGAGATTTCACACATATGTGGACCTGAAACAGCTGTTTTGCAGCCGTCATATTACTACGTATATATATGACCAATAAAATGATGCCAATTGCAGCGAGAATGTGTTGCTATATAGAGCTTGAATTTTGTATGGATGTGGAGCGTGGACAATAAGCAAAGCTGGAAAATCTAATGGAAGTGGAAAGAATACCACGGACAAAATAGAAAAATTATAAGCAATTCCTACAAGAAACAAACAACAGTAAATTTAGAGAAATTAGACAAACATTAATTTGTGTGTGGGTATATTATAGGAAGAAATAAATTAGACCTTGGTGATTACTGGCAGGATTGAGGGGAACAGCACACGAAGGTAGAAAAGTAAATATCTGGATGTCTTAGCCACTTGGTAAGGTCGAGACAAGAACACAGTTGATCCGCAACTCTAGTGATAGTGTGAGATGTCGAAACATGACCAGAGACTCTAATCGGCATGGTTGAAATATTTCTACATAATCAAAATGTCCTGATACTTGGCAAAGATATCTCAGGTTAACATGATCGAATGGAGCGCACGCTCAAACTTGCATAGTTTGCTGATGCTGTGGTTGTGGGTTCAACCGCCTACACATCAGTTGGACTCAAATGGTGTCCCTGCTTTGAGTTGGGGACGTAAACGTCACACGAAAACTAGCCATGTCTGGAATCTGTATAGTTCTCTTCATACATTAATCTGGAGAAAACATGTGCATATTTTGAGTGATAAACATAACTTGCCTTCTTCAGGCCAGGATGAAGATTTGGGGAAAAAAAATTATAGTCCACGGTCCTACGCGGACGTCTTAAAGCAATACCTGAGGGAACTGCCTGACCCGGTCATTCCTGAGGATATGTACGACCAGTTCGCTGATTTCTTAATATCGGGAAGTATGTACATTTTTTTTACATTCTTTGAAATATTCAGAAATTATTTGAAAATTCACTGTTTAGCTGATTTGTTTTCGCAGGATTGGAATAAACCTACATCTGAAATGTCTTCTGCGTGAAGTGTGCTAACATTTACAATGTTAGTGTAGGCTTCCATTGCGTGATCTAAGGTTGGTTTATCTTGCCATGGACGCCCTTTCTGGGCTATGTGTGGTACAATCTTGCATATGTTCTGCAGTTTAAGAACTTGCTCACAGGAACACATTGCTGCGAACCTATCATGAGTCCGTGTAAGTGTGGCTCTTGCCTGTGTCCTGTTCTGACTCTAGTGACTTCTCTAGCCTCATAAATGTTATTGTGTTGAATATGACTTAAAAAGTCTTTTCGTAATATGTGACTGTGGCATCTGCTTGTGTTTCTTCTTAACAAATATGTCCAACCTTTAGGTTGGTGAATGCATATTCTACCAGATTTAAGTTTTTCTCAAGACAACAGCGGTAAGAGGTGCCTTGAGTCCTATCAATAGTATTACCGCATAGTTTTAGGTTTCTCAAGAATTCATGCCACAATTTGGCGTGAATGAGCCCAAATGGAAACACTATTGTAATTGCTGGTGACGAACCAAAATGTAATCTTATATAATAAAAGGCAATGTGTATTTATTTATCCGGTGTCCCACCACAAGAAAAGAATAGATACAAATATATAAAGAAAAAAGGGTAAAACGCTTTGAAAGGTAGCAAAATAAAAAAAAATAAAAAAATAAAAAAGGGTAGCTCTGATGTAGATCAAGTTGCTATGACATGGCTTCTGTCCCATGGGAAATACAAATATGTGCTATCCCATCCCGTGGCCAAGCCAGGTAGCAGCGCTTTACTGTTTGTTGTTGTTGTTTAAATCGAAATCCAAGGGATAGATGCCGTCTCCACATTGAAGGCAGACTGCAATGGATCTCCAACAGTTTCTCGCGCTTACTGTACATTGTCAGATTGCTGTTCGTCCATCTCTTGATATCTGCTCACTTGTATCGTCTACCTCTTGCTGGCTTGCCTTCAAACTTACCCTCCAGTATGGCTTTTATGTATGTCATTTAACATGGCCGAAATATTTCTTTTGGTTTTTTTGTTTTGTTTGTCCATTCCCAGATTTTCTAGAACCTATTTGATGTCTCTCTCCCCCCCCCCCCCCCAGGAAATGCGTATATCCACATTTCCAGGGCCTCTATTCGACTACCTAATTGCTTAAGTGTCCAGGCTTCTACAGGGAAAAAAATCTGGAGACATTACATGTCCCTGTCTCACACCTATATTTATAGGCTGATATTGACCTACATCGTTATCAATTCTGATGGCAGCTTGTTTCCAATGTTTTTTTTTACAAGTCTAAGGTCTTTTCCATCAATTTGCATATCTTCAAGCATTGTCATGTCGACATCTCTCTATCGAAAGCCTTTGTGTAGTCAATAAAGCAAAGATATAGATCTTTGTTTACTTTTATAGGACGCTCAATTACTGTTCTCTTTATATACACAGCATTTACTGTGCCCTTGCCTTCTACAAACCCACATTGTTCTTCTTTTTCGGGTTGTATTTTCTTTCTAACTCTTTGCATGATAATTCTCAGCAGAATCTTCGTGATGCGGCTTATTATACTAATTGTTCTATGTTGATCAGATTTCATGGCTCCTGATTTCTTCGGGATTGCAATAAATATAGAATTACATAATTCAGGAGGTGTCTCCAGTATCGTATATTGTGTTCAGCAGTCTGGTGACTTGGTCTATTCCATATTCTTCTAAGGCATTGATCATTTCTACTGTGATATCTGTACCCGGGGTCTTGCTGAACTATCTCAAAATTGATGGCCCTTCATTATTATTCCGATGAACATATTGTTCTTCTCTTGTATCATCATAAAGGTCTTTCACATAATCTGACCACGCATGTAAATCTGATCTTTTTCTATTATGACTTTGCCATCTTTGGTTTTTAGGCAACCCGTTGTGTGTGTTCTTTTGTTAGTGATGTCATTAATTCTTTTGTGCATTAATTTGGTATTCCGGGTGTTGTGTTGGTGTTCAATTTTCTTGCAATTTTCCTCAAGCCATGTTTCTTTTGCCTCTTTGCATAGCTTCCTAATTTTCCTGACTCTCTTCATATTTTTCCTTGTTATTTTTTATTTCTTCTTACTTCATGAGTTTTAAGATGTCTTCCGTCATCCATTTCTTGCGTCCTATTATCTTTATTTTTGGGATGGTTGTTTCTGCAGCTTGGTTGACTGATTTCTTTATTTCCCATTGGTCACTGGTCTTGAAATATTTCCATATCGGGCAATGCATCGAATCTGTTCTTTACCTCTAGGTAGAATTTATCTTTATTTCCTCTCTTCACTGTTTGTAGATCCAGTTTTGTATTTCTTGGTGAATATTTTTCTTTAATTTTATATGTAAATTGCTTAATATTAATCTGTGGTCGCTGTAGCAGTTTGCGCTTGATATGGGTTTTGCCACTTAAGGCATTTCGAAATCTTCTGTTGATGAGGATGTAATCAGTCTGATTTCTGATTTTTTTGGTCAAGATTCCCCCATGTCCATAATCTCCTTGGATGCCGTTGAAACCGTTTCCAAAAATTAAATCTTGCACTAGTCTGCAACCTCTTTCATTGTTTCCCTAGTCCAGTGTTTCCCAACCTTTTTTGTACCATGCCCCACTTAAGCCTTTCTAAAATTCATATTGCCCCCCTCCCCCGCCCCATGCCCCCCTCAACATATACATTATTTTTAATATTCAAAAATTGAAATGTTCACTAAAGAACCTTGAATGATAGGTTTTAGGAAGAAATCACTAGGTAATTATTGAGCAAACACAGCAAGTAAATTTTCAAAACATATAATGAACTGAAATTCAAGTAGCCTACAAAATAATTTTAATGAAAGATTTTTCTATATTTTAATTATTAGTAATTATTTATTTAAATTTAGTGAGATCCTTGCGCTTGATGCTTGCTGCAAAGAGATCTTATGTCAGGTTCCAATTTAGTTAACTTCAGTCTCAAGTCTCCCCGTTTTGTTCTATTCAGCCGATTTCTTCCATTTTCGAATTGCCCCCCTTAACAGTCAATTTGCCCCCCTGTGGGGCGTGGGCCCCACGTTGGGAAACACTGCCCTAGTCCATACTTGCCTACTATGCATCCGTCCTGTTGATTTCCAACCATTGATATTTACTTCAGAATTCTTGCATTTCTTGGTTTTCTCTAAATCACTATAAAATTCATCAATGCTGTCATCACCACTGTCTGCTGTTGCCATATAGTAGTATTGAATATACTTAATATTTGACAATTCTTATTTTTAATGCGTTGTTAACCTCTAGATATAAATACTGAGTTCATGCGTTGAAAGCGTTTTTGGCCATTATTTTTATTTGTTTCACTTCTGCCATGTTACATGTCCAAGGTAAAAGAAACGACTTGCCCCCCATTTAATGTGAAGTTCATAAGCCGTTATACTAGTCCGCAAAAGCATACACGTATGGGATAGAACCCATACACGTCTTTGTTAGCAAATGAGCTAACCACGCCACCGCAGCTCCTAGACTTGGACTATTTATGCTGTGTTCCTAGGGCAGGTTTCTATGATCTGGACCCCATGGCCACTGACCTGACAGTTAGCGAGATAGATCCACAAACTATAGAGAACAAGATAACCATTCATCCTTTATTCTTACATGGCGCGTGGTGGAGGGGGGGGGGGGGGGGTCGATGAGGCACAGCATGATGCTCGCTTACCTGCCAATATTATGGTTAAAGTTATAATCCCCCACTGTTGCCAAGATTTGATCCCCATTGAGGATCAGCTTAGCTTATGTTCTTTTTCTGAAAAGGAACCACAGCGGCAACAACCTGTAACGTGTGTATTATATGATATAGCAAGTTTGTGTTCACAGGTTGTCAACCCTTGTCACTTTGTGACCGTGATGTTTACAGGTTGTCACTCCTTGTCTATTTGTGGTCGTGTATATTGATTGATTTAGGAATCGACATCACAGCATTCGGGGCGTTCCCATAAGCGCTCCGTCCCCATCCTCAGCAGCCAGCGAAGAGTTCCAACACTAATAGTACCAGTAGCAATCTGATTATATGTCCGTCTCGCCTTTCCTCTGAGTGTTGAGCGTCGGCCAGATCCCCTCGTCACTCCTCGCGGTCTCATTCTTGCCAGACCATGGTAATCCATTTGCTCCTCCGAGGTGTGCACGTGCTCCCACAAGGCCGCAACCACGTCTGCCTTGTCATGTATCAGTACTCCAAGTTCTGCAGAGCCAGCCAATCTGTCCGCCTGTTCATTTCCCAGCACACCGGCATGCCCCGGAGAAAAGATCCAGGCGATGCTTGTCACCCGTGACCTCCAAAGCGAAGCAAGCCACTCCGCACGAAGTCTGCCCGTCCTCACCCTCGTCAGCATGCTTTCTGAGCCAGTTACAATCACGATGTGCGTGTGTGTCGTATTCTCCATCCAGCTGAGAGCCGCAGTGACCACCTCCACCCCCATTCTTAAGCTGGATGTTGTATCATGCCAGGCTCTCCTGCCCCAAACGTCGACCATTGGTTTTGGCTATGAACCCCCAGCCACTTTTCTCACCTCTTGACACCGAGCCATCTGTGTAATCACATCACTCGAGTGAGCATTGTCCTGAATTAGTTGCTGGATTTCCACTTCCGTGGCCCCTGCTGGCCACTCCCTGCACTCCTGGCTTAATGTGATTATAACTCTGCACAATTCTGACTGCTCCGCTGGCACTCTGACCCACTCTGACCCACGCCTAATGTTCTCCAAGGGGCTTCTGCCTGAGCCATCCATGATTTCCCTTTTATCAGTCGCTGACCCTTAACTGCGTCCAGCGCCTCATGCAGTGGGTGGTCTGTGTCTGCAGCTACTCTGAGGTATGCCTTCGCCTGCATCACCTTGAGCCTACCAGCAACAGTCGGCAGACCAAGGATGTAACGCATACACACTACTGGGGTGTCTCTAGTGCATCCCAGAATGACCCGCATAGCTTCGATCTGTATGCGCTCTAACTTCACCAGCTGACTCTCTGAGACAGTGAGCAGACCTAATCCATAATCAATTACTGAGAAAATCAAGTGCTGGTATAGTGTGAAAAGCATTCTCTGCTGTGTCCATTGCAGCCATAGTTTTATATATCGTGGTCGTGTATATGATTATCTACTATTACTGACTTCTTGCGTTGATAGACGATAGTTATAATTGTCCTTAAAGGTATACTATGGCGGTATCGAATGTGACCTCTTTTCAGCCCGGGATTAACTGTAGAGACCGTGCTGGCCATGCCTAGTTTACTCCAGAGGAAATGTAACACGATATATCTAGAATAAGCTGCAGAAGCTGCTGATCAGCAAAGCAATGCCTAACAGTCCACCTGTCGCAGCTTCCGTCCTAGACCAGTTGCCGACCAAGATTTAGGGCCCGGTTTGCCTTGTCATGACATTGTCTTTAGGTTGCATTTCCCCGCACTAGGATAAGGTTTGTACGCCACCAGTTGCGTCCCTCTGTCCAAAGCCGTTGGCACAATGTTGGGTTTCTTCTTCTGCGTTCATCAGTGTTTTTTTTCCGGACGTGATTGCGTTGTGCCTGTTTACAGCAGACCTGCGTTCTTGCGCCGTTAGGCCGACACATCCGACTTCTGCGGGCATTTGTTGACCCGGTTAACCTTCCCGGGGCAATGTAGGGTTTGGTGAGCGCCGCCCAATATTCGGCTACTAAAAAGTAGGCCAAAGTGTTATACGGTAGCTCATTCGTATGACCTTCATCGCCGGGACCTATATGGCTTATGCTGTGCAGAACTTCGTCCCCAATGTCGATCATATGCAATAACTCTGTTGCTGTCACGCGTTGTTGCTGTCACGCGTTGTTGCTGTCACGTGTACATTATCTACCATACCTTGCATCCATCCTTTTCTCTACTTTCCCGGTTTATTTCTCTGAAGTCTCTTCTAGACTGTCATCTTTTCATATATCCAATATTTCATTTTCCTTATTCTTGCCTGCATTTCTTCTTGAATTTGTGGTTCTTATCAGTTTGTTCTCAACGTCCAATGAATTTTTCATTGCTTTTCTGCAACATTTATATTCAAAGGCGGGTATGTCCTTGTCAGTAATTTGTCCAACTACCCAAGTTTCGCACCCATGTTTTGCCACCGGAATCAAGGGTTCTCTAAGTCTTGATCTTTGTTTAAATTCAATGTAACTGTTTGTTCTTAATTGCTTTTATTTTATTTTAGTTTTTAATTTTGCTTTAGATTTGTCTTTAATTGCTTTAGAACAGGTTGTTCGTTTAGTTGTGTGCTTTTGACATTAATGGTGTCTTCAACAACTTTTAGGCAGAGAATTTACAACCATGGCGGATCTTGTCCGCGCAATGCCACCCCGTCACAGAAGTACACTGCAGGCACTGTTACGACACTTCACCAAACTGTTACGATGGCAAGCTGAAAGTAATCCAGAAGAAACACATATGACGCTTATAAGTGAGGTTAGCCATATCTTGATCAGGCCTCCGTGGAGCAGAATAAGGTATGTAGACTAATCACGGCTCTTGAGTCTGTAAAATAACTGAAAATGATTATAACTGAATATGATTGCAATTGCGTCTTTGTTTCGCGAATTATCAGTGGCGGAGAGCAATTTAAAAAGATGAATCTCACTTCCTCGGATGTTGCTGTGCAATCTCACTTCCTCAGTAGATGTTGCTGTGTAATCTCACTTCAATAGATGTTGCTTAGTAATCCCACTTTCTAGTAGTGTAATCTCACATCTTCAGAATATGTTGCTGTGTAATCTCACTTATACAGATGTTGCTGTGTAATCTAACTTTCAGTAGTGTAATCTGTCTTCAGTAGTGTATAATCTGTCTTCAGTAGATGCGTAATCTCACGTCTTCAGTAGATGTATAATCTCACGTCTTCAGTAGATGTATAATCTCACGTCTTCAGTTGATGTATAATCTCACTTCTTCAGTAGTGTTGTGTAATCTCACGTTTTATTTTTTAACTAGACAGACTTTATAGCATATTGTAAGAAATCACGGACAGCCAAAATGCTGGGGTTGACTGCTACGTCATGTGAAGGACATGCAACTAAATAAATAATTGGTAAGGTTGTAGACAGCCGGTCTCCCTGGCCGAGAGGTTAGCAGCTTTCTCCGTAACCCCGAATACTCTCGTGGTTGACGTGAGCGCACGAGAATTAGAAGTGGTTCGAGTCGTGCCAGTGACTTATGAGAGTATGGAGCCGGTCGCTCAGAAAGTCGTGGCGTGCTGATGAGCGTAATTTCGCCTAGGAATCAACATACAGCTGAAAGATGCTGATGTTGACCGCAATATCCTGAAACAGGATGGAAACGCGGGTAAAAAAAAGGTTGTGGACAGAGGAATATTCTGGACACCTCCATAATGGGGTAATGCATATTGGTGAATTATGTATCACAGGACGCCTTGCACATATTGTGGCCCCGTACATAACCGGGTTCGCTGCTACATAAGACATCGGGCATCATGGCACTGTTCATGTACAGAGGTAGACCACGATTGTATTGTACATGTACAGAGCTAGCCCAAGATTGTATTGTACATGTACAGAGCTAGACCACGACTGTATTGCACATGTACTATTTAACAGTGCATTACTAGCATGTGTACAGGTTCTCAAGGATATGGATCGAGATCACAGGACAGCAGTCCCATATTTTGTGAACCACTGGAGTGATTGAACGAGTTGCGTGTGATTGATTAGGCAAGCACAATCCTGCTGAAAACTTCACGCACACGCACAGACACACACACACAAAATGGGCGTAAACGTTTCACATGTCTTCACTAGCGGTGTTTTGTGTCTAAGCCAACAGCATCACGTTGGCGGAAGCGTTTGTAAAAGTAATACGTTCACCTACTAACCAAGTTCTTGGCGTAACACTAACCAAGTGTTTCACCGCCCGCCACAGGTTTCGTTTTCTACGTTAACTGAAGTGCACTTTGTAGCTAAATTCTAGGAATCGCCTGCGTGTGATGCCTGCACCATAGTAGTGAGCGTAGTAAACTCACGTGCTTAAGTTTATACGTCAATCCGTTTGTCTAGTTTTAAGCATTCGTTGCACATTTCGCTTGTGCACACTTCAGGCGTGCAGACTTCACCTGTGCACACTTCCCCTGTGCACACTTCCCCTGTGCACACTTCACCTGTGCACACTTCACCTGTGCACACTTCACCTGTGCACACTTCACCTGTGCACACTTCACCTGTGCACACTTCACCTGTGCACACTTCACCTGTACACACTTCACATGTACACATCTACCTGTAGTCAATACTTACATATTGTTTGTTTACTATGTTATTTGTTTGTCCGTAGGGAACTTAGAAATCATATTAAAGTCTACAATGACATGCTGATAGAGCTGATTCGAGCAGGTTGCTGGGGAGAGCAACCGCCAGATCTTCCCGAAGTCATGCCATTTCAACCGCCAGGTACGTTGAGTTGTTTGCAACCTAATCTGTAGCTTTCATACGGCGTAGAGGCAAGCACAGACAAGGACTCCATGAATCCAGACAATGGCAGAATAATCACAATAAACCTATATCCTAACCTTGGACAGAACTCCCAGACAATGGCAGAATAACCACAATAAACCTATATCTTAATCTTAGAACACAAAGCAGCTCTTTGGAGCACCACATGGGCCATAAATTATACAAAATGGTTTCCCGAACTTACCAGTGATATCTTGATAGTGGCTTCATTGACCACACACAGGCTTCGTTAGAGTAAGACATGCCGACATGATAGATGTTTGCAGATCTGCAAATTATTGCCCTTTACATGATGTTGCATTCACCCCTAGTATTCTTTGATTTATTTGTGATTTACTAAGCAAGTTACGTTCGGTATGTTACCATTGCGTTCTGAACGACTGATTTTCATACCATTTTTAAAAATTAACGCAAGGCGGTCTGCTTCGAAATCGCCTGCAACTGATTTGAAAGTCGGTATTCGGGATTGCTAATCCCGTTCGCTTTTTCTCCAGACACCAGCAAAGGTCAGATTTGTAAAAATGCTGGAAACCAGCTGCCATAAACATTGGTCATAAAGTAGAGAGAGGTGTGCTACTGTTGGCCTTGATAACTCAGGTGGGCTTAATGTCCTCAATCAAAACACGCGAGTATTATTTTTTGGGGGTGCTATCTCCTGTAGCTCACACCATGGTTGCTATCTCCTGTAGTTCACACTATGGTTGCTATCTCCTGTAGCTCACATCATGTTTGCCATCTCCTCTAGCTCACATCATGGTTGCTATCTCCTGTAGCTCACCCCATGGTTGCTGTCTCCTGTAGTTCACACCATCGTTTCATTATTCACCTGTCTGTAATTCTCTTCGTCTTTTTAGGTCTCCCGCTATTTCGTTTGCGTAGTAATAAGACACGTTGTGCTACAATAATGCATGTCTCCAGACCTTTTCCATACACAACGAAAGGGAGAAATTTAGAGGATATGAGAGGAATCGTTATTAGAGAATATAACCGATACAGTATTGTCTGCGGACAATGAACAATCTGTAGAATTTAGATTCCAAGTGAGCAAGATTTAGAATTAAATTAAAATAAACGGATTAGTCATCAAAAAATAAATTCGATGTAACATCCAAGTAAACCGAACCGATAAGCAATCTCGAAAGAAGGTGCCTTCCAAAGATAGGTAGTCTTTTGCAAGATGACAAATACTAACCTATAAGTTGTCAATGGCAGTGACAAAGTAAATTATATACAAGACCTATATTGCTACATGCGTGTTAAGACAATAAGCAGGTTGAAAAATATGATAGTGGTCATATGGTTTCTGAAGGATTTTAAAATATGCTAAGTGTAAACTGAGATATTGAACGGAGATTTTTGGAGTTAGTTCTGGGGAGAAACTAGAAAATGGCAAAATTGATAGGAAACGAGCAAGAGAATTGCCGAGATAAATAATTGGATGATATGACATAAGAACAGACATTATCCGAGATTGATGGTCGTCTAAGATGACGATTCATGACCACTCATGCTTATCGGCTTGGAATATAAAATGTACATGCACAAGTGAATTCCGCAAATGACTAATAAATATAAAACAGGAACACCACCAGAATATCCAGGATTAAGAAAACAAAGAATGGAAACTCCAGCATATTCGTGAGTTGGTCCGGAGGAAACGGGAAAGAGAAACTCTAGCCTATCCGCGAGCTGTCCCAGAGGAAACCGGGAAGAGAAATTCTAGCATATCCGTGAGTTGTTCCAGAGGAAACTGGGAAGAGAAACTATAGCATATCCGTGAGTTGTTCCAGAATAAACTGGGAACAGAAACTATAGCATATCCGTGAGTTGTTCCAGAGGAAACAGGGAAGAGAAGCTCTAGCATATCCGTGAGTTGTTCCAGGGGAAACAGGGAAGAGAAATTCTAGCATATCCGTGAGTTGTTCCAGAGGAAACTGGGAAGAGAAACTATAGCATATCCGTGAGTTGTTCCAGAGGAAACAGGGAAGAGAAGCTCTAACATATCCGTGAGTTGTTCCAGGGGAAACAGGGAAGAGAAATTCTAGCATATCCGTGAGTTGTTCCAGAGGAAACTGGGAAGAGAAACTATGGCATATCCGTGAGTTGTTCCAGGGGAAACAGGGAAGAGAAATTCTAGCATATCCGTGGGTTGTTCCAGAGGAAACTGGGAAGAGAAACTATAGCATATCCGTGAGTTGTTCCAGAGGAAACAGGGAAGAGAAATTCTAGCATATCCGTGAGTTGTTCCAGAGGAAACTGGGAAGAGAAACTATAGCATATCCGTGAGTTGTTCCAGAGGAAACAGGGAAGAGAAACTATAGCATATCCGTGAGTTGTTCCAGGGGAAACAGGGAAGAGAAATTCTAGCATATCCGTGAGTTGTTCCAGAGGAAACTGGGAAGAGAAACTATGGCATATCCGTGAGTTGTTCCAGGGGAAACAGGGAAGAGAAATTCTAGCATATCCGTGAGTTGTTCCAGAGGAAACTGGGAAGAGAAACTATAGCATATCCGTGAGTTGTTCCAGAGGAAACAGGGAAGAGAAGCTCTAACATATCCGTGAGTTGTTCCAGAGGAAACAGGGAAGAGAAATTCTAGCATATCCGTGAGTTGTTCCAGAGGAAACTGGGAAGAGAAACTATGGCATATCCGTGAGTTGTTCCAGGGGAAACAGGGAAGAGAAATTCTAGCATATCCGTGAGTTGTTCCAGAGGAAACTGGGAAGAGAAACTATAGCATATCCGTGAGTTGTTCCAGAGGAAACAGGGAAGAGACACTCTAGCCTATCCGTAAGTTGTTCCAGGGGAAACAGGGAAGAGAAATTCTAGCATATCCGTGAGTTGTTCCAGAGGAAACTGGGAAGAGAAACTATAGCATATCCGTGAGTTGTTCCAGGGGAAACAGGGAAGAGAAATTCTAGCATATCCGTGAGTTGTTCCAGAGGAAACTGGGAAGAGAAACTATAGCATATCCGTGAGTTGTTCCAGAGGAAACGGAAGAGAAATTCTAGCATATCCGTGAGTTGTTCCAGAGGAAACTGGGAAGAGAAACTATAGCATATCCGTGAGTTGTTCCAGAGGAAACAGGGAAGAGAAGCTCTAGCATATCCGCAAGTTGTTCTAGAGGAAACGGGGAAGAGAACCTATAGCATATCCGCTACTCTTCCAGAAGAAACTCCAGCGTATTCCAGCCGTTCCAGAAAAAGCAGGGAAACTGCGGACTGTTTGTATTGAGGCATCTCACCGCTGCAAAATAGATTTTAATTAGATAAAGTTAAGATGGTGGCCTAGGCAGTGACTGCAAGGCTAATGTGCTGCAGTTTGTCATTCCATTTTTAGTTACATGTAAAGAGTTTACAAGCAAAAGAAAACATAAAGGGGATAGTACAGCTTGTGATTTGATAACATAATTGCAGGACCTCATGTTGGAGATAAGGTTGACAGGTCGTGTATTGCCATGAGGGCGAATATATCTTTTTTTTTTTTTTTTTTAAACTTCTGCACATATACACCTTGCTTACTGTCCACAAGCATTAGCCTGTACTTTTAGGTTTTGCTATCAGCTTGTAGTTTTCGTGAGCATACAATTTAAAGTTATTTAAGCAAAATAAACCAGAGACACCCCCCCCCCCACCCCCCCATATATAACCAGATGACACCCACCCCCTCCATATATAACCAGGTGAGTCAAAAACACAGCAAGACCGCCCCAGCAAGTGTTGTATCTAAGCCAAATATGTGACTGGCTCTTTTCTGCAGATCTCGACCATCACGTGATGTATTCTCGTAATTTAGTTAGTCAGAATTTTGATCTTTAATCCCATAAAATCTTAGACAATGATCATTTTACATGTATGGTCAGATTATGTGAAAAGTATATTCAAAATAATGATGGACCATCCATTTTGAAGACGGAGGTTCATAGTTCAAACAATGCGGACTGGCAAGCCCCCCGGTTCAGACAGCATCACAACAGAAATAATGAATCCTTTAGAGGAATAGTTAGTTTCCAGACTCCTGAATACAATATATGATACTGGAGATATACCTCATGAATTATGTAACTCTGTATTTATTGCAATCCCAAAGAAATCAGGAGCCTTAGAATATGATAAACATCGAACAATTAGTATGAGTAACATCACGAAGATTTTGCTAAGAATTATCATGTAACGAGTTAGGAAGAAAACACAACCAAATGTGGGTTTGTAGAAGGCAAGGGTACAGTAAATGCAATGGTTATACTGAGAACAGTAGTTGAACGTTCTATAGAAGTAAAGATCTACATCTTTGCTTTATTGACTACACAAAGGCTTTCGATAAAGTGAGACATGACGACATACGGATGCTTGATCTACAAATTGATGGAACAGACCTTAGACTTGTAAAGAAAAACAAAACAAAAATATATATTGGAAACAAGCTGCCATTATGAATTGATAATGAAATAGGTCAATATCAGCCTATTAAGAGAGGTTGTGAGACGGATGTGTAATGTCTCCAGATCTTTATTCCACTGTAAAGTAAAAATATTTTCAGAAATATAGAATATATGGAAGGAATCAACATTGGGAGACGATACATCAACTAGATATGCAGATGATAGTCTTGATTGCAGACAATGAATAGGACTTGCAACATTTAGATGTGGTGTTACACACAGTGAACAACTAGGGTTAGATTTGAATTGTAAGAAGACACAGATTATGGTCGTCACCAGGAAGAAATGCCACAATGTAATATACAAGTAATTGGGCATATTCTTAAACAAGTGAATCGGTACAGCTGTCCTGGAACAGTCATAGCATTTGATAGGAGATGCCTTGAAGAGATTAGAACAAGAGTTGCCATTGCGAAGGTAGCCTTTTGCAAGATTAAAACATACTGACCGATGAAAAGATATCAATTGAAACGAGAAAAAGTGAAGTGCTACATAGAACCTGTACTTTTATATGTATGTGAAGCGTGGAAAGATGAAAAACACCAGATGGCTGTGGAAATGTGGTTTCTGAGGAAAATGCAAAAAATACCATGGATAGACAGAAAAAACCAATAAAGTCCAAGAAACAAAGAAAGATCGTAAACTGATTAGAAACATTAGACGTAGACAGTCAAAATGTTTTGGGCGTGGTATGAGAAGAAATTGAATTGGAGAACTTAGTGACATCTGGCAAGATCGAAGGGAAGAGACCAAGAGGAAGACTAAGAAGTAAATACCTGGATGCCTTGGCCACGTGGCATGGTCGAGACAGAAAAACCGTAGCTGCTCTACGACTCTTTGATCGAGTGAGATGGCAAAACATGACCGCCCACGCTTATCGGCATGGCACATGAAGGATGGATGGAATCCCATTAGGACGCACGGGGAAGAGGAAGACCAAAGAGAAGAGTTCAGGATGTGGCAGATGATCTCCAGATGGGCGTATCGGACGCGGAACATGTTGCTGATAACCGAGTGTTCCAGACGATTGTTATGGGAGCGAACTTCTGCCAAGGACATGCTACTGAATGAATGAATCCCATTGGAGCAGTCTCTCAACAAACTCAGCCAAGCCGACCTGTTTTGCTCTCTTGTAGCTCCTTTTGTTCTGGTCCCTATTGCATGATCCATCTCTAATTTTCTTCTTCGCGTTTTTCACGCCAGTTTCATTTCTCCAATATGCTCCAGAGAAATTACTTTCTATTTATCGGTTTTCTCATTTATATGCTGTCCAATGCCGGCTGACTACCCCACCACGGTGTCATGGACGGCAGACTATCGCACCACGTGTCACAAAACTGACTGAAAAAGTTCGCCTGGCTAGTGCAGTCGCGGCGAACTGTGTAGGCTAGGTTTTTTTGTTTTGACCCGACAGAAAATAATCCGCACCTTACCGGATTCGAACCCGGGTATCCCAGAGATCCGGCGTTCTAGTCACTCGGCCATCCGCGCCTCACTACAGTACAACAGTAAAATGGATGGCTGACCATAGTACAACAGTATAATGGACGGCTGACCACAGTAGCACAGTATAATGGACGGCTGACCACAGTAGCACAGTATAATGGACGGCTTAGCACAGTATAATGGACGGCTGACCACAGTATAATGGACGGCTGACCACAGTATAATGGACGGTTGACCACAGTAGCACAGTATAATGGACGGCTGACCACAGTAGCACAGTATAATGGACGGCTGACCACAGTAGCACAGTATAATGGACGGCTGACCACAGTATAATGACGGCTGACCACAGTATAATGACGGCTGACCACAGTATGACGGCTGAACACAGTATGACGGCTGACCACAGTATAATGGACGGCTGACCACAGTATAATGGACGGCTGACCATAGTAGCACAGAATAATGGACGGCTGACCATAGTAGCACAGTATAATGGACGGCTGACCATAGTAGCACAGTATAATGGACGGCTGACCATAGTAGCACAGTATAATGGACGGCTGACTATAGTAGCACAGTATAATGGACGGCTGACTATAGTAGCACAGTATAATGGACGGCTGACCACACAGTGCGGCAGAAGCCGAGAACGGCAGACTGCTGTCGCGCGTACGACAAACTTTAATACACAATTTAAGGGCAGCAAATAGTTAACCACTGAAAGTGTCCCCTGTCGTTCAGGTGTGTACTGTGCAGTTTTCTATTGTATGAACTCATGTACCTCACTACACTACAGCAGTATAGTATTTACTATCACTTAGATTTATTACTACAATGCATTTATTACTACAGCACCATCTCCAAGGACAGATGATAGAGGCTTTCCTCCTCAACCTCCCGCTGAGAGGCTCAAAGAAGCCCCTTGGTACTGGCCGGGCTTAACTAAAGAACACGCCAAAGCCATTGTAATGGCCCTTCCACAAGGTTCTTTCTTGGTCCGAGATTCATCAGAACCTGGATGTTATGTCTTGGTGCTCAAGTGAGTACTTGTTCTTTATTGTTCTTTACTTAATACATAGTGTGCATAGACAGTGATCACAATAGTAAATAACATATTCTGTACGTCAATGATGGGGTGCAAATGTCTATACTGTCATAATGGAGTGCAAGGGTGGGGTGAAGGGGGTGCCAGGCGTGAGCTTCTCTCCCTCTCCTCCCCCTTTTTTTCTTGAAAAAATGCCCGGCCCTATGTAGGATCAAACCCAGTGGCTTCAGAGCCTGAAGCAGACACCGTTACGTCTTGGCCACGGCTTCCTCCCAAACGTGGTTTATAAGACCTATTCATCTACGTGTGCAGCCACCCTGGGTAGGTACCAGCCTGGCCACTGGTGGATCAATGATCTGAACCGCGTTGAAGCTGCCAAGGGAGGGCAATGTGGATTTATTAGTTGCGGGAACAGTAACTGCCCCTGAGAGGGCAATGCGGATTCATTACAATGGCGGGTACACCAGTTTTCCCAAGGAAATTGTGAGCAGAGACGAGGGCTTGTATGAGGCTATCGTACTTCATATCTATGCCGTACTGTGGAGGGATGGTAAGGTATTTTGTTGCATCAGTCATGACGATCCAGTTTTCATTTATTTAGAAGCCTAATTTTCCAGGCATCCGTTCTAGAATATTAAATTTTGCCTGCAGAAAAATATCGAATAATTAAAAAAAGAAAAACCGAGAAAGTATTGGGTTGCTAGACGTCCTGCAAAAAGGGGTCATATCCCCCTTTTTAGCCTAATATTCTCCATCTGGCAGGCATAGCTAAAAAAAACCTTTACAATGTTCGGCTTTTCTTATGTTTTGTTATAATCTGTTATGTATTGTTAAAACTTACAATGTATCTACACTCTGCCGTATGTTTACACGGAGGCCCCGGTTAACCTCGGGGTTAGTTCTTGGAAAACGCGACGTTGAGTGAAACGACGTATAGCGAAACACTATTTCCCGTTTAATTAAATGAAATAGTGTATTATGTAAAGTTTATTTTGATGGTTGTTATTTATTGGCCAAATAGAGGTGAGTTGGAGCGCAAGTGGTAGTTATTGGGAGGTAGAGGCATTAAATTCCACCTCTTCATCTGAGGCTGAAACTGTAACCCGTTCTCTGTTCGGGTCATCATTTATTATGCCAATTGCCACATCAATGGAACGAATTGTGATAAACGTTCAGCTGTCAACATTCGAGGACGGGGGAGGGTTGCAACAGGGTGCTTCTCTTCCCGCTGAGCTCTCTGTACGTCGAGTTGCATTAGGTCCACAGACAACTCTTCTCCATATGATGCAAGCAACTCATCGTCAGCTTCCTCTATCCCTTCAAACCAGATTTAGTGGCTAAGTTACCGATCTGTCGTCGAATAGCATGAACGTCGTCAAATTCACAAAAGTCGTGCACACATTCTGGCCACTGCACAAAATGTAAAATGGCGACGTTAACGCAAAACTGAAAACAAAAACTGAGTAAGGAGACGTTCAACATCGGTAACACTACGAGGTAGAGGCATTACGTAGTTGCTCCACACACAACACAGGTGACGACGTTATGGCGGAACGTAGCGACGTAAAGTGAAGTTATGTCCCCTATGTGATAACGACGTTATAGCGAAACGGCGTTAACCGAAGCGACGTATATCGGGGCCTCCCTATACATTGTTGTGGGATGTGGTTTTTAATTCCTGAGAATGATTCGTTAAAATGTCTAGGGGGTATTATTGATTCTCTGTCACTGGTAAGAATGCAGGGTGATCAGGGATATTTACCACAAATCCCAGGAGGAAAGAGTTCCATCCTTGAAACAATGGCATCTGTGTGTAGGTTTCCCTTCCCACTTCATCACCCTTAAATTAACTATAGATGCTAGAAGGATATTGATTGCTCACAACATATAAACAACCACTTGTTGGACACCACATTTACTTGATGTACACAACACTTTTGGACAAACAGTTCAGGTATTAACTCAAGATCTGCAGTTACATATATATATAGGTGTAATAAACACTATGCATTTTCAGACAGGCATGGGAATGATATGCAGTATTACAACATAGTACCCAGTGACCCCAGAAAAAAACAAGGTTATTACAAACAACACAACAACCACAAATTGGTTCTGCTAACTTGACTCATTGTACCTAGATAAAATCACATTGGTCTAGGTGCAGAAACCCAACATACATACATTTATTTCTGACACCATGTACAATTCTCATATTTAAAAATAATGAGTGGGTGTCAAAATATTATACATATATGTCATAACATAACCCTTTAGGTGTACACCATTACCATGTAAAACAATCTTTACCCTTTTCCTGTCATTGAAGAAAACCACACTCATGAAAACAGTTGATACTAATAATTAAATTAATTAATTATAGTGTTCATTTAGGCGTTGCGGATGGGCATTCTTCTCCAGTGCAAAGCAGTTAATGTCCATAATTATCCGTGCAGAATTATACTCAGTCATTTTCTACTCACAGTATGTCCACCGAAGTTGGCTGGCGAATGTTTCTAATCCATAATCCAAGAATAGAATTATACATAAGCACATATTCTCTCCATGAGACTGAATTTAAGAATACTCGGTTGCCATTTGGGTTGTGTTCCAATTGAAATTGATGCCTAGGTCTGTCATACTTTCAGGAGATGCAACTTAAGCTCTGCAGAAGGTTCTTCCCTATATCATCTTATCGATGAAAAGATGACGACTGTCCAACAGCTCGGTTTATGTTAACCGTTTCCCAATTTAGTTCAAAAGGCTTTGTCACACACCCGGTTCATGTTGATAGGTCATCCCACACTTGATGATGGGCAGTTAGGCTGACATGGGACCAGCATAGAGTTCTCATTCATTCCATTTCTGTGTCGAACATAGTGGTGAATCATTCATTTGGTTTCATCTGAAGATTCTGCTGCAGGCATGTAACTGAAGAATATTACTCCACCACATATCCAGGTTTGCAAGCCATCAGGTGATTCCTTTGGTTGCAGGCGTAAAGGCATTTACTCATCTAGCTGCTTTCATATGGTTCTTTTGATGGTGTTCAGGTTTTGGACCTTGAGGTAATCTGGTGTAGTTATGGTTCAGATGTTCTAAAGTTGGTACATTTGTTTGTATTGGCTATAATGTTGTTTCAGTGTCTCTTCCCCATTTGGTTGAGCCAGGACTTAGTGTTGAATCGCTGAATTCCATGTTTGACTGTTGCAGCTGTGAGACATTGTTTCGAAGACTTATCCATTGTTGGATATTAACTTGGTAATCCAACCAACAGTTGAAGGGCTTTCACTGTTGCTAGTTTTAGTAACTTGTAGGATTGTCCCATAGTTTCACTGATTTTGCTGAGTGATAAGGCTTATAGGTGATACTTCTCAGACGTAAAGCAGACGATACACTGTTGTCAGTTACTCTGTTGATCTTCATCTTTATAGATTATTAGATCTTGAAGTCCATCCTGGATCTTCTTCCTAAAATAGGACTTAATCACTCACCCAATCAGTTATCTTCAACTTTTCTGTTGCTCGCTATGGAGCTATTGAGCGCCGCAGTAAACATTGAGGTATTGCTAGATCCAGACTATGGTTTTGGACATTCACTTTATGGCTGTTTACCCAGGATCCAGTGTTAGTGATATAGTCCCACCAAATTCAACCACCACCTGCTTCTCTTCTATAGAAAAGGGATGACAAAGAATACAACACTAGCATTAACCTACTGTGTTATGATAAAAGGTTTACAACACAATTACAAACACAAATACAAAACAACAAGGGGAGAAGGGGAAAGGAGTGGGTGTCCATGTTTCACTGTCCCTCATTGCTGAGTTGAGCCATTCTGACTCTTCATAGTGAGTAAGATATTTTCTCACTTATATTTTGTTCTGTTGTTACTGGGACTATTAGATGGGTGAAGTCATTCTGTCCATCCAACAAGTTGATATTGTCTCTCTCATTACTTGAAGAGAATAGCCTATACAGAATCCCTGTGGTTTCTAATGCCGTGTCTTCCTTTCGGCACTATAATCATCATTAGGTCAAGACTATTCAACATTGGCTTCTTAAGTACTGACATACATATGTATTCTTACATCAACATCCTCTAATCCCAAGGTGCAACATTAAAATGTATCTTCCCACAGTAAAAAGTAACAATCAGAACAGAGAAAATTCTCATACCAAAAAAACATACATGTACATTTCTCTGATATTAAGTACATGATAATCATACATAATAATCATAATGATGATGCAAGGAGCCTAGGTTTTTGAATTATCTTCATGAACTAAAACATCCATTGTTTTCCCCCACTGCGTACAGCACATGAGGATAGTAATCGCTGTGATATGTTTTGCCAATGACTGCTATTATTCGGAGGGTATTTATAAGAATAACTTATGCCGCATGGTCCAGTCTTCTGAATATTGCAAGCAATTTATTCACATCAATCTTCGCTTCTGTTCCTACTATAGTGAGGTGATGCGGAGTGAATCCTATCCGAACATGCATTTACATCACGCGTTTAATTGTTCATGAATTTATATTCAAATATGGCCTGTCCCTAACACTATTTTATGAAATGATTATATTTTCACCCTCATATGGAGTGGTTACTAATCTGTTAACAAAAGAATGGTACTAAAATTTAACACTATAGTTCCAAGTTACAGATTATAATGTGGCAAAATATTTTATCCCCTGACTAAGTAAGAGTCAGGAATATGCGTAATCATTTGTATGTCCCCGCATGGATAAAACAAGTTAAGAGACATCCTTACCAGTGCATTTACACTACATAGGATATTTGAAGGTGGCAGACACCAGTTCTCTACTTGTGCAGTATGAAATCAAGTCTGCTCCTACATTGAGAAAATGTTTCTTTAAAGTCCAATCTCTACAGTACATAAATTATTTGCAGATTTCTAAGCATTGATAGGGATATATAGTTCCATTGCATAGAAGTTATTTTTCATAGGACTATGAAATTGGCAGAAACGAGTTTTCTTCTCTGAAGTATGAATCAGGAGTCTTTCCTAAATTGAAAAGAGTTTCTGACATGAGAGTTGATACTCTATGTACTACAGTACACATACTATTCATAGGTTATAAACACTATTTAGTTAGATATAAGTTCATAATGCCTATAAAAGATATTAACATAGGGATTTGAAGACATAGGAAAAATTACAGCGTGCGCCCACCTGTGTTTCCTTAGTAAACATCATCCAGCCTGGTTTAAGAGAATTGTAACTAATTCTTAATTAAACATACTGGTCAATGTAATACATAAATATATCTTAATAATGTAGATAACATACCAATAGCTTGAAGAGAATCATGGTTTTAAAACAAACTACCTTCTCCCCGAAGGGAAAGGTCGACTTTCTTGCGTGGTGTCTTGACTAGAAATGGCCGCTTCAGTCTTTGTTTTCCCCCTCGCCAGGATTGGCCAGATAAGGGAGAGAAAACAAGCCAAACTAAATTTAGCTGTGCCACGGTCAGTCTATCGCTGTTTTATTTTCTCCTACATTAAGTTACTTAATCAGTAATTGTAAGGGTTTGTTTATTTTTAAGGGAGTCCATAAATAGGAAAGGGTAGGGACGTTTTTATTATACCACACGCCTCCCCAATTTAAGACATTTATTTCTTTCAGAAATTAAATGGTCGAGTAGTACTCTACAATTTCCGTCTTTACATTGACTCCCCTAGTATCCATCCCTTATTACTTTACTACTACCTTTCTTTCCTATATTAAAATCTACCAGAGCCACGCCCAGTTTCTTCTAGTCACGACAACTGGCATAACCCTAATGGATTATTTCTCTTTTAGTGAAAGAGTGTAGCACCCTCTCCACTGTTGTCAGCTATTGTTTGAAATATGAGTGTTTATCTGATAATTTGTTACTTTCCAGTACTGGTTTGTCTGCATCAAACCGACTTTTTGAAGCAATTGAGATATCATTAAGCTTGATTTCTCTCTCATTAGATTATCAATCTTGAGATTATGTTAAAACCGACGGTTAATTCTGCGTCTACTGATAGCCTATTAAACTCGCCCGTCTCCCTGTAAGTTAGACGTTTGTTTTAACTATAGATCTGATATTTAAAGGAAGCTAAAGATGGTTCCTGTTGAAATACATTTTCATCCAACACATCATGTGTTTGGGTTATAAGTCGAGTTATGGGATTTTCCGATCAGTTTTGATAACTACTGATTAGAGTGGTGTCCCTTTCTCTTGTGGGTTTTCCCGGAGAATCTCGTCTAACATGTAAACAAGGTCCAACTTTTCTAGATTTCCGTTCTGAACCGACTATTCCCCGGCGAACCTGAATCTACCAGAAATGAAGTAATTCTTAGCTTACTTTCTCTGCTTTTCCTTCTAACCTAGATCTATTTTACGCTAGAATCCTTATTAGTAATTCTAACTGATGTGTTTGAGTTTCACTCTGTATTTGTTGCTTTGGTGTTGAATTACGAGCAATTTTGCGTCGCTTGGCGTACATTGATCGTCGTCTGCCTCCCTCCAGGTTTTTAGACTATTTTCAACTTAGCAACTTACATTGTTATGTAGGTTCAGACGTATTGTCTCCTACCATATATAATCAGTTCAGTGAGAAGTTAAAAGCCCCTTTTTGTGATTCCTGTGATAGTCTTCCAGACAATCAAGTTGCTGGTTCACTTTCCAGTTATGGATGTGGGTTACTAGTTTTTGTAAAATTACTATTACATCTGTATATCCCTCTAATACTGGCGTCTCCTGAGTTGTGTCCTCAAGATAACAGGTAAGGTACTCTTAATGTTTCTCTCCAGTTTTGTTTTCGTCCGTTTAATACGTGGAAACTCTGGATTTATTTAGATTGACGAAGGTCTATCTTTGAACTGTTATATAATTTACTAGCTGGATTCCTGATTGAAATTCCTAGTCTAGTACATATCAAGCAATTCTTCAGCTATATGCTCCCATTTGCTTGGTTTTTACACAGCTATATTCCATTTTTCTAGCATGGGTTCACTGTATAAGTTTTAGGCGTTTCCTCTGTCTTTATGTCAAAGGGTTCGTCCTATTTATAAACAGCATCTATTTCAAGAGTTGTTTATTTAATTGTTGCTTTTACTGATTCGTATAAGTTATTTAAGCTAATCTCTGTTAGTCTGGATCTGCTTTCACATATTTAATGCTGGCATATAATCCTAGTCAGAACTGAGATGTAGAAATCTGTTTCGTCTTGCGACTGATTTCTGATTAATCTACCTTTTAGTAGGCTTCGAGCATTATCTAGAATTTAGTTACTCGGTTAGTTTTAAAGAAAATACAATTGAGTCGCGCGCCTCTATTGTACCACTTATTTTTGCCCTTCTTAATTCTTCCCTTATGAGAATATTAATGTTAGTTAGGCAATTATTGAAATAACTTTACGTAAGCTAATCGCTAACTAAAAGCTGTTTCACTCCTCTTTTTGATGACTACTCATAGTGAACATTTCACTTAATGAGAATTAAACTGTAAATTTCAAAGTTAAGGAGCCAATATCTGAATTGTTCAGTCTCTGACTAGAGACTGGCACAGATTTTTTCCGGTATCTCCTGAAGTTTATTTGAAATTCCAATTTCTTATGTTAATTCTTTAATTATACCTTTTACATACCTATACGGTCTGTTTCCGCTACCATTAATAATGGAATCGGGGTGGATAATTTAAAGAAATACCTTATATTCTGTTGGGTCAGTAAGTGAGTTGATCAGTTTCACTTACATCACCAGGTGAATATTTTGGTTGACCCTATTTATTAACATATGGGCCATCTGAGTTTGTTATTAATAACTACTCATATCACCGGTGGAGTAGAATAAGTGTCAGTATGGCTTTTCTTCATAAGTATCCATCATTTATTCACTTTACTTTACTACCGGTGTTGTAGAACATGTTATGTCATATGAAAAAAAAGGATTAAATTAGGGTGCCCCTAAATACTGCAAATTCTTACAATATTCCTTCCCTTCCATTAACTATGTCTACATTTTTGCAAGTGGTGGTTTTGGCCTTACCATTAGTTCATTTACTTTAGTTACTGCTATTTTCCCCTGGTTTAATTCATCTCTCAGGTATTATTTACTTTCCTACTGAATCATCATTTGTTGATTAAATTTTTCCCTTAAAAAAAAATTTATTGGATTTTTAACTTACTGTCCTAATTATCTATAAAATTGTCTATCACTCTCTGCTGCCTTGGTAACTTTTCAATATTACATATTACAAGCAGATCAAGCATGAAAATACAATGATAATCAATGACAAAATAATTAATTAACACATGATTCATATGTAGGAACATAAACCTTATGGATACATAATATAGTAGTGTGTTCATGAGTACACCACTTTTAAACCATTTAAAGAGAATACCAGAGTAGCAGAACCATACCTCAAACATCAAATGGGAATGACTATGAATTCTAAACATTCACTGAATTACCTATCTTATGTGAGTTTACCATCAATAAGATATAAAATATGAGTTTTTAAAAACAATCTCATATCCCACAACCAACTACCTGATGCATCTGCCAGAATCAAGATATTACCTGTGAACAGTTTTGTACCAAAAAAAACCTATATTTATCTGAGCCATTATGGCTTCATATAACACTTGACTCAGCTCATACTAATGAGTGATTAGGTCTGTTACTAACACTATAACATTCTGAAGTGACTTGGTTTACCTGCGAGAGGTTTTCCCTGAATTCATATACTCACAATAATACACCAATTGTGATGTTTACCATGAGTTTTAAATTCACGGACTACTCCACTACTAGGTGAAGTCCGTACCGGGCGGGACCACACATGTGGGATGTGGTTTTTAATTCCTGAGAATGATTCGTTAAAATGTCTAGGGGGTATTATTGATTCTCTGTCACTGGTAAGAATGCAGGGTGATCAGGGATATTTACCACAAATCCCAGGAGGAAAGAGTTCCATCCTTGAAACAATGGCATCTGTGTGTAGGTTTCCCTTCCCACTTCATCACCCTTAAATTAACTATAGATGCTAGAAGGATATTGATTGCTCACAACATATAAACAACCACTTGTTGGACACCACATTTACTTGATGTACACAACACTTTTGGACAAACAGTTCAGGTATTAACTCAAGATCTGCAGTTACATATATATATATAGGTGTAATAAACACTATGCATTTTCAGACAGGCATGGGAATGATATGCAGTATTACAACATAGTACCCAGTGACCCCAGAAAAAAACAAGGTTATTACAAACAACACAACAACCACAAATTGGTTCTGCTAACTTGACTCATTGTACCTAGATAAAATCACATTGGTCTAGGTGCAGAAACCCAACATACATACATTTATTTCTGACACCATGTACAATTCTCATATTTAAAAATAATGAGTGGGTGTCAAAATATTATACATATATGTCATAACATAACCCTTTAGGTGTACACCATTACCATGTAAAACAATCTTTACCCTTTTCCTGTCATTGAAGAAAACCACACTCATGAAAACAGTTGATACTAATAATTAAATTAATTAATTATAGTGTTCATTTAGGCGTTGCGGATGGGCATTCTTCTCCAGTGCAAAGCAGTTAATGTCCATAATTATCCGTGCAGAATTATACTCACAGTCATTTTCTACTCACAGTATGTCCACCGAAGTTGGCTGGCGAATGTTTCTAATCCATAATCCAAGAATAGAATTATACATAAGCACATATTCTCTCCATGAGACTGAATTTAAGAATACTCGGTTGCCATTTGGGTTGTGTTCCAATTGAAATTGATGCCTAGGTCTGTCATACTTTCAGGAGATGCAACTTAAGCTCTGCAGAAGGTTCTTCCCTATATCATCTTATCGATGAAAAGATGACGACTGTCCAACAGCTCGGTTTATGTTAACCGTTTCCCAATTTAGTTCAAAAGGCTTTGTCACACACCCGGTTCATGTTGATAGGCCATCCCACACTTGATGATGGGCAGTTAGGCTGACATGGGACCAGCATAGAGTTCTCATTCATTCCATTTCTGTGTCGAACATACAGTGGTGAATCATTCATTTGGTTTCATCTGAAGATTCTGCTGCAGGCATGTAACTGAAGAATATTACTCCACCACATATCCAGGTTTGCAAGCCATCAGGTGATTCCTTTGGTTGCAGGCGTAAAGGCATTTACTCATCTAGCTGCTTTCATATGGTTCTTTTGATGGTGTTCAGGTTTTGGACCTTGAGGTAATCTGGTGTAGTTATGGTTCAGATGTTCTAAAGTTGGTACATTTGTTTGTATTGGCTATAATGTTGTTTCAGTGTCTCTTCCCCATTTGGTTGAGCCAGGACTTAGTGTTGAATCGCTGAATTCCATGTTTGACTGTTGCAGCTGTGAGACATTGTTTCGAAGACTTATCCATTGTTGGATATTAACTTGGTAATCCAACCAACAGTTGAAGGGCTTTCACTGTTGCTAGTTTTAGTAACTTGTAGGATTGTCCCATAGTTTCACTGATTTTGCTGAGTGATAAGGCTTATAGGTGATACTTCTCAGACGTAAAGCAGACGATACACTGTTGTCAGTTACTCTGTTGATCTTCATCTTTATAGATTATTAGATCTTGAAGTCCATCCTGGATCTTCTTCCTAAAATAGGACTTAATCACTCACCCAATCAGTTATCTTCAACTTTTCTGTTGCTCGCTATGGAGCTATTGAGCGCCGCAGTAAACATTGAGGTATTGCTAGATCCAGACTATGGTTTTGGACATTCACTTTATGGCTGTTTACCCAGGATCCAGTGTTAGTGATATAGTCCCACCAAATTCAACCACCACCTGCTTCTCTTCTATAGAAAAGGGATGACAAAGAATACAACACTAGCATTAACCTACTGTGTTATGATAAAAGGTTTACAACACAATTACAAACACAAATACAAAACAACAAGGGGAGAAGGGGAAAGGAGTGGGTGTCCATGTTCCACTGTCCCTCATTGCTGAGTTGAGCCATTCTGACTCTTCATAGTGAGTAAGATATTTTCTCACTTATATTTTGTTCTGTTGTTACTGGGACTATTAGATGGGTGAAGTCATTCTGTCCATCCAACATGTTGATATTGTCTCTCTCATTACTTGAAGAGAATAGCCTATACAGAATCCCTGTGGTTTCTAATGCCGTGTCTTCCTTTCGGCACTATAATCATCATTAGGTCAAGACTATTCAACATTGGCTTCTTAAGTACTGACATACATATGTATTCTTACATCAACATCCTCTAATCCCAAGGTGCAACATTAAAATGTATCTTCCCACAGTAAAAAGTAACAATCAGAACAGAGAAAATTCTCATACCAAAAAAACATACATGTACATTTCTCTGATATTAAGTACATGATAATCATACATAATAATCATAATGATGATGCAAGGAGCCTAGGTTTTTGAATTATCTTCATGAACTAAAACATCCATTGTTTTCCCCCACTGCGTACAGCACATGAGGATAGTAATCGCTGTGATATGTTTTGCCAATGACTGCTATTATTCGGAGGGTATTTATAAGAATAACTTATGCCGCATGGTCCAGTCTTCTGAATATTGCAAGCAATTTATTCACATCAATCTTCGCTTCTGTTCCTACTATAGTGAGGTGATGCGGAGTGAATCCTATCCGAACATGCATTTACATCACGCGTTTAATTGTTCATGAATTTATATTCAAATATGGCCTGTCCCTAACACTATTTTATGAAATGATTATATTTTCACCCTCATATGGAGTGGTTACTAATCTGTTAACAAAAGAATGGTACTAAAATTTAACACTATAGTTCCAAGTTACAGATTATAATGTGGCAAAATATTTTATCCCCTGACTAAGTAAGAGTCAGGAATATGCGTAATCATTTGTATGTCCCCGCATGGATAAAACAAGTTAAGAGACATCCTTACCAGTGCATTTACACTACATAGGATATTTGAAGGTGGCAGACACCAGTTCTCTACTTGTGCAGTATGAAATCAAGAGTCTGCTCCTACATTGAGAAAATGTTTCTTTAAAGTCCAATCTCTACAGTACATAAATTATTTGCAGATTTCTAAGCATTGATAGGGATATATAGTTCCATTGCATAGAAGTTATTTTTCATAGGACTATGAAATTGGCAGAAACGAGTTTTCTTCTCTGAAGTATGAATCAGGAGTCTTTCCTAAATTGAAAAGAGTTTCTGACATGAGAGTTGATACTCTATGTACTACAGTACACATACTATTCATAGGTTATAAACACTATTTAGTTAGATATAAGTTCATAATGCCTATAAAAGATATTAACATAGGGATTTGAAGACATAGGAAAAATTACAGCGTGGCGCCCACCTGTGTTTCCTTAGTAAACATCATCCAGCCTGGTTTAAGAGAATTGTAACTAATTCTTAATTAAACATACTGGTCAATGTAATACATAAATATATCTTAATAATGTAGATAACATACCAATAGCTTGAAGAGAATCATGGTTTTAAAACAAACTACCTTCTCCCCGAAGGGAAAGGTCGACTTTCTTGCGTGGTGTCTTGACTAGAAATGGCCGCTTCAGTCTTTGTTTTCCCCCTCGCCAGGATTGGCCAGATAAGGGAGAGAAAACAAGCCAAACTAAATTTAGCTGTGCCACGGTCAGTCTATCGCTGTTTTATTTTCTCCTACATTAAGTAAGTTACTTAATCAGTAATTGTAAGGGTTTGTTTATTTTTAAGGGAGTCCATAAATAGGAAAGGGTAGGGACGTTTTTATTATACCACAATTGTTAAAATGTAGTCTATGCATTTCTGCTAACTTGCATATTTTACTTGAAAGAGAAGGGTATTATTGTAGATGTTGTGCAATTGTTTGACCAATACTGTGGTCTGAAATCATTTGTGCAAGACAAGAATGATGATTTTTGAAAGACTCTTGCATGAACAGTGTTCATTTTTCCAAAGTTGTCCAAATGCATGTTGCTTTTCAACTCGACTCTGTAAAGGGCATCATTCTAACAAAGTACAATTTGAAGAATCTTACCTGTGAACAGTTTTATGCATATGTGATTGCTAACGAGGATCTTCTACGAAAAGCTGGCTCCTCCGAGAAATATGTTGTGTAATTAATAAAGATTATAAGGTAATAATTGTACAATCCGCCGTTTAGTCTTTTAGCATTTGGAAATAGACCTCCATCGAATTTACATTTATTTTTTAACATGATTGTTTCTTGGTCGATTCACTAAGAGTAAGATACACTTATTGGCAGCTATTGTAATAAAATTGTACTGATTGTGGGTGTAATCCGGAACGGTTCAAATGAAATATTCAGTATGTCCTCCTTTGCCCTCGTTTTTTTTTTTTTTGGTCTTATCTCCCTTTGGTGTCTACGTATCTGGCAACTCTAATCCGTGATAGAATAGAACGTGCCGAACGGTTCAATGATCGTGATTAACCCCCCCCCCCCCCCCCCCTCTCCCCCATCTTCTGTCGCTGGTTTAATTACCCAACCTCTTGCAGTTTTGGGATGGGCCATGTATACCTGTCATATATGCTGGGTGTGATAGCTGGTATTTGACATCGCTGAAATTTCAACTGTTGTATCAATGTTAATGCAAGAAGGCCAAGGACTAACTTGGTAAATTTAGCGTAGAATCATTGCTTAGAACTTTATTCGCCTCCCATTCGTTGCTTTCTTGGTTTCCATTTGCTAATGACGTGTAATTACCTTTGATAGTGTTTTGTCGCTACTCCGTGAACTTCTTTTTTGGCGCTCGCTCTGAACTCAATCAGTCCATACACTTGCTCCTTGTAGTAGTACACTGAACTTGTTTGCGTGAGCATTAGCTTTCCTCTTTCCCTCGCAGCCGGCTCGGCGGCGGAGGTGTTAGGACGCAGTTCGTAATCCCGTATACCCTCGTTCGAAACACAACTGCGGGCGATTTGGCTGCAGATCGCCTTGCGTTGGTATTTTACCAAATGGAATGGGTGCCGGTCGATCAGAAAGCAATGGAAAACAACTGAGGGTAACCTTGCCAAGAGATCACACCAGCAACAAATGCTGGTATTGACTGCGACGTTCTGTAAAGGATATGCAACTAACTTTCCCTCGCCGTCAGGTGAACCCACTCCATCAAAAGTACTTGTCATTTGTCCCCAAGTCAAGGACGAGGTCAAAATGTTAGTCCAACTGACCGGTGTGGGAGTTGAATCTGCTACCTCAGCATCAGCACACCGGATGTTTAAGAACTAGCTTTCTTATTCATTCTGCCATGCTGACCCCATTCAATTGTGTCTATGTAAATGTGTGTATATTTATGTGTAAATGTATGTGTGTGTATGTAAGTATATATGTATGTATATATATGTGTGTGAATATGTGTGTGTATGTGAATATGTGTATGCGTGTGTGTGTGTGTGTGGGGGATTGTAAGGTTGGGATAAAATAGGAATTCTTCTATCGTTGGGTCTCTGACTACTTGTGCACACCCCATCTTAAATTTAACTCATTCTATCATGTTGATAGGGAAGGAATCCTCTTGTTCCGGCACTAAGATTTTATAGTAACTTTACATCTTTTTCAGAATGAACAATGAAGTGAAAACAGTCAAAATTTTGTGCAAAGACAATGCTTTCGGAATAGTGGAGCCTCTAGAATATCCATCTTTAGTGACGTTGATTGACTGGTACCGGAGTAATTCCTTGTCATCCTACAACTTCACATTGACAACCAGGCTGCTGTACCCTATCTTGGTTGGCTTTAACCCAGTAAGTTATGTTTTGTCTCAGATCAGTTGATGCAGTGTTACACTGTTAGAGACGGTCGCCGTGTAGATGAATCTATTCTACCAGTGGTTCTCAATCGGTGGGGGACATTTTTGGGTTTCCGGGGGGAGGGGGGGGGGTGTTAAGATTATTTAAAGATCGCGTTAATACTCTAACCGATTTGATATTGTTTTTTCCTCCATACTTTACGGTTCTGTGCTTCCCTCCCTTCTGAAATTCGCTTTATAACGTAAGTAGACCGCAAATCGTTTCATGTAGACGTCTAGGCTTGTTCTAGTATGTGTTATTAAATTTAGCTTACATTTTTACGTATACTGTGTATGGGCAGGGGGAATTTATGGGGATAAAATACGAAAGGTGAGGGGGGGGGGGAATGACATCCTGAACATATGGTGAAGGAATGCATGAGCCCAAAAACGGTTGAGAACCACTGTATAATACTGTAGTAGTTAAGTCTTTCCTCTTGAGCCCAAGGTGGCGCTTCGGGCAGAAGTCATGGCTTTCCCTGTCTGGCGGTTCGCTGCCACCTGTTGTAGATCTTGGATGTTTATTTGGCCGTTGAATGAGCCTTCTCTGATGATGGTTTCCCGCAGGGTCTCTTGGTCTTCCCCGTTTTCTTTTTCTTACTGGTGTCCATATGCGGGCTTGGTAGGGGAGTCTTGTCCATTCTGAGTACATGGCCGGTGTAGTTCCAACGGCGTTTTCTTATAAAATTGGATACAATATCTTGCTTAGTGTCTTGTCGTATTTGCGTATTGGTTCTGAAAACCGTCCAGTGGTTTAAAATTCTTCTAAGACATTTGTTCTCAAAATTGTCTAATTTTTTTTTATCGAAAGCTACCGTTGATTTCCAACTCTCACATCCATACGTTAGCACTGGGATCACACAAGAGTTGAAGATTTTAAGTTCGTGTGTTTGAGTGTCTTTGACTTCCAGATGTTTGACAGTTTTTTTAAAGGCACCAGATGCCAGTGCGATTCTAGATATTTCTGGTGAGTCTCCTGAGGATGTAATTTTGCTTCCTAGGTATGTGAAGCTGTTGACTTTTTCAAGAACGTGGTTGTTTAATTTGGTTTCGTCTGAACTGTTGGTAAGATCAATAGTTTTTTGTTTTTGTTCGGTGTTAATTTGGAGACCAATTTGTCCTGAAACATTTTGGAGATGGTTTCTCTTGGGCATCTGGGTGTGTTGAACTTAAAAGCACTGTCTTTGGCAAAGTCCAGGTCTTCTAGAATTTTGTCAACCCAATGGATACTCATATTTGTATTGTTTGTGCATTTGCGCATGAACAATCAATAGCTATTCCAAAGAGCATCGGTGAGAAGACACAACCCTATTTCACTCCTGTTTCCACTGAGAACCAGTCAGTTGCCTGATGCTGTTCTTAAGAAGCAACGTCTCTTTGTAGAAGGATTTTATGACGTTGGTATATTTGGTACGGAAACCATAGATGTTAAGTAGATTCCAAAGCGAAGGACGATGGATACTGTCGAAAAAGTTGATTAATTTCGACTGGAATTCTACGGAGTCTTCAATGATTATTCTGAGAGTGAAAATGTGGACTACGCATGACCGTTTTGGTCTAAAGCCTGCTTGTTCTTCTCTGAGCCTTTCATATATATATATATATAGACTTTTTCAATCTCTTAAGTAACCTGCTACAGAAAAGTTTTCCCGGTAATGACAGTAGGGTGATACCACGCTAATTGTTGCTGTCAGACATATCGCCTTTTTTTAGGCGTTTTAAAAATTACACTATCCTTCCACTGTTGTGGTGATTTGTTTTGCCAGATTTCATTGATCAGCTGTAGCAAACATAAAGTATTCTCATACTGTATATAGAATACAGATTTGCAGAATACGTGCCTACCTCGGAGTTAACGCAAACGCACATACACTGCATAGTGAAATTGTGAAGGTGAAGGGCGGCAGGTTAAAAAGAGGAAGGCCGTGGATGGGTCAAGCCGAAGACATTCTTCAACAGGTGTATTCACTTGAGGACTTAAACCTGGCGAGGAGTGGGTTACAAGTGCCAACAGATTTCGGTAATTTTTTTTTTTAGTTTGCATCCAACTAGACAGAAAATACAAACAAGAAAATCCGGCTGTGGTGAAGGCGAAAATTCAAGCGTTGATTTTCGAGAATTCGTTAGACGGTGATGCTGTCATTTACACAGATAGGTCGGTCGTCCGACGTGTGAGAAGCTCATGAGCTTTTGCGGCTCAGTCCGGAGAGAGAATTGTGAAGGACGACTCTGGTGCTTTTGTTGTGACCACAAGTAGACTGACTATGGAAGTCATGGCAGTAAGTAAAGCAATAACATGGCTCGAGACATTCACTGGGGCATGTTTCCTTAGCGACTCAATGAGCACGCTCGAATAGAGATGGGGTGGATCCGAAGAGAGTGGTTGCTGTCTCTGAAGCGGTCTCGGCTGGCAACGATGTTTCATCTTCGTGCAAGGGCATGCGGGAGTACAAGGAAACGAGCGGGGTGACAAGCTCGCAGGTAAGGCCACTGTGGAGAGCGGATGTGCCATGGACCAGGCTGACATTATGAATGCTCTACGAGAAGTCGTTTACGAGGACCAAGCGATGACTGGGAATCTACAACGATGGTCAGGCTGCGAGAACAGCACTTTGAAAGAGGCGTAGCCAAACAAGAACACTACCCAGGAAGCCAAAGAAGATTAATAAACCAACACAGGACTGGTGTCGTGAGCCGCTGCGGGATTTGCTGAGAGGATCCGAGCACTTATGGACTGAATGGTTCGGTGTGCAATGAGGATGATCTGTCGACTAACATACTGTATGGGCGGCGGCGAGTGATACATATTTGTCATTACTGCTTAAAGAACCATGAAGCATTTTGAATTTATTGTTGCCTGATTTTTCAATACTCCTTGGCCTAATTAGCCTTCTATAATTTCTTCTTTGGTTCGCTTAAAATGTCTGTAACTGTGATTCTCTTGTATAAATTTGTCTTTTTTAGTTCACCCAGCGGTCTATAGTTCCACTGTTGTCTCTCTGGGCCAGGTTTGCCTAGATATGTTTTTTGGGCAGTCTTGGAGTATGTGTACTGCTGTCTGCGACGCCAATCCACATTTGCACATGGCTGATTCACCAATCTTGAATTTGTATACATATGGTTGCGTAATGTATTGTCCTGTTCTGAGACGCAGAATAATGACTTGCTCTGGTCGGTCCATAATTTCGTAGTCATCTTGAGAAGTTTTGGTGGCTTTCTGACTGATTTATTTTCTTCTGGTGGTATATAACGGGCATAACAGGCTATTATTCTTTTGCTCCTTCCTTAGCCAATCGATCAACGTATTCCACGGTGGGATGGTATCCACTGTATGGTGACCTTATGCTAAGTTCAGAAAGTAGTGTCCTTAGTACTAGCAATTTCCCAAACCGGAGCGCCTCGAGTATTGATTTTGCGTCTGTCAATAGCAACACAGGTTGTGTACCATGGCTGGTATTTAGTAATTTCTCTGTTGCTATCTTTATAACCGCAATTTCAACATCATAGTTATGGCAGTACTTTCCTGTTGGTATTCTGACCGTGTCACTAGTGTTTGGGTATTGGATGTACACTCCCGCTCCATTTCGAACAGCATTTTGTGTTGACCCATCTGTGTAGACTCGGATCCAAAGGTCCTGTGGGTAGTCTTCATCAATTAAGTTGAGAGGGCTGTTCTGCGCTGTACACTGTTCTGTTCTTCCTTGTCAAATATTCCTCTAACTTTTGTCTGGATTTGTGGTGATAGTCTATGTTCATCTTTACATGGAGTTCGCTCTGGAATAGTTTTCAGGTTGATACCAAATGTGGGCAGATCGATGGTGTCTCTGCAGAGTCGTTTGGCCTGGTAGATAAAACGGCTTCTTTTAACCGCCCCATAGGTAGGTTTTCAAATCTGTTCTTCATAAGGTGGCCTGGGAAGCTGAGGAACCTTTCTCCTTGTATTAGCGTTTTCCTATCTCTGCGCTCTCTGTGCTTGTCCTCCCCATATTCTCCATCTCCACCATAGGGGTTGATCTCATCCCTCCTGTGATGACCTCTTAAGAGCTTAGTATTGCACCTTGTCGAGCTCTTGTGTGATTTTTCTTTTCTTTTTTTTTTTTTTTTTTTTTTTTTTTTTTTTTTTTTGATGATGATGCTGATCACCACGCAGTTGACCCGTATTCCAGGTGTGGTCATATGCTGTGTTGATAAACTTTGCTAAGTATTTTCCCCACTGGCTCCCCATGTGGTTTCACTTAAGTTTTCTCAGGAATGATATTTTCCTTCTGACGTTTGTTACTGCTTTTTTTGTGCTTTCTCCATGTCAGCCTGCCATCAATGTTACTCCAAGGTAAGTTGGTTCTTTATCTTCTCTTAGGGGTGTTCCATTTATCTGGATGATCCCTGCCTTTTGTTTTGGAGAGAGGGTAAATAGAGTGGTGCTCCATTTGTCAGTGTTTATGCTGACACACCATCTATTCGCCCATGCAACAAATTCTACAGCTCTTTGTAGCGATCTGGTGGCCACTGATGCATGTTCATTTGTGCTCCAAAGAACCAGGTCATCGGCGTACATTGCCGCTTTAATTGCATGCGGTAGATTAGCAACAAGATAATTGATTAGAAAAAGTGTGGGGGACAAGACTCCGCCCTGGGGAACACCGTGGCGCAGTAATACTTTCCTTCTCATCAGTCCGTCTGTCTGGACTCTGGCTCTTATGTTGTGCAAGTATGCTTCCACCCATTTGTGCATTCCTCCATTGACGTTATAGTTTTTCTTCATCAAACCGTCTTTCCAGACTTTGTCAAAGGCTTTCTTCAGATCTATCCATGCAGCAAGCACCAGCTTCTTATCTTGGAATGCATCCTCAATTTCTTGAGTGGTTGCTTGTTTGATCCTCCGTAGAGTAAGTCTAAAGCCAGCCTGCTGTGGCAGAATGTTTTCACTTTGAATGTACCACTGCAATCTGTGGTTGATGATGCGCTCCATTGTTTTTCGGAGACAGCTGGTGAGGCTAATTGGTCTGTAGCTGGAGGCAATGGAACTATCTTTCCCTGATTTTAGGAGGGGTATCATAATTGCTTCTTTCCAGGCTTGTGAAACACTGCCTAAGGTCCAGCTGGTTGAAGATCTGCAACAGCTTTGGTTTGGCCTCTGTTCATATCAATGATCGTTTCATTGGAGATACCATCAGCTCCTGGTGACTTCTCTCATTTTCAATTTTGATATGGCTAGCTCCAGTTCACTAATTGTGATAGGTGCCTCCATAACCTCATGTAGTATGTCATACTGTCCCTATGTTGCCATTTCTCTCGAATATCTTGTTTCTCAGGACTAAATTCGATATCTTGTGCGAAACTTGACACAGTGCCACTGTTAAGAAATCTATTACTGCTGTTTAGTAAGGCCAATGAATGCGTGGCTGCGCACGCGTGCAAAACTAGGCTACTACGCTAGCGCTAAACGATGTTAGTACTGTGTGGCCGTTGTTTGCACAATACGCGATAATTTGTCTCCAGCGTTAAACCTCTCTCTCTCTCTCTCTCTCTCTCTCGCTCTCTCTCGCTCTCTCGCTCTATCGCGTAACCTCTATTGATCGTGACCTGAGGCGTTCGTAACCCGAGGTAACCCATGGGTGGAATGTTTTGAAGAAACTGCATGCAGTCAGGCAGACCTGTGACGCGCATAACTGTGACGCACTTTCCTCGAAAGAATTACAGATTTAATCAGCACATATAAAGGAACCAAGCTGAGACATATACATCAGGTCCTTGTGACTTTATTTAAACTTGCATGAACATGGCCTGTCTTCATACACACAGTATCCCATTTCGCACCACGAAGCTATTGGGTATATGTTCCTAGTCCCATATTTTTAAACTGATCGGTACTCGATGGGTGGTTATTGTGTATATCATACCAGCTGGGCAAGGACATTCGTTTATATTGAAAGTAACACAAATGAATATCTCTATTATCAAATCTTTTGTTAATATAATCATTGATTGCTCAAAGATGTATTCATAGTTTATATTGCATGTTTTCTCTATAGGAAATTCCCAAGGGCAGTATAAATCAACAGATGCACGTGTTTTTCATGATTAACCAGCGCTACAGAAAGAGGCGTGCGATGTATTCTTTCTTGAGAAAGTGCTACATGTGGCTGAGATCTGATACAGAGTTGAAGTACCAAGCCATTGGTGCTTACGACGAGCTGAACACCATGCTCCAGGAACAGATTGAGAGGCACAAGAGAAAAAATCCAATTGATCATGAAAATGTTCACAGGTATGTTTCCACGCGGTGTATTGGGCTGCAACCGCGACCTTGCCAAGTCATGTTTTTCCTGGCATTTGTTGTTGTTGTTTGACCACCTGTTTCCTGTTTAGCCAACTGTTTCCTCTGTTTGGCAAACTATTTCCTCTGTTTGGTCACCTGCAATAGTTTATAATCCTGCGTCGTGTCCTGCCAACTTCCGTAAGAATTCCTCTCCACATGTCTTTGATGTTCTATATCAGCTTTGACGCTCCTTTGCCAGTCTATCCAGCATCGCATCTTTCGGTCTGCCTCCCACTGATCTTACTTGTGACATTTTCGAATACCTCTTCTCACACCAAAGAACACTGTTCGTATCTTTCTTATGGTTGAGTGTGTTATAATTGCATTAGCGTTTTTGTTACTCTGGCAGTTAACGTATTCTCAGTATTCATCTTAGAAATCTCATCTCCGTTACTTCACAAATTCTTCCTAATTTGTTCAGTCATGCTCCGTGATTCAATGCCATGATTCAGTGCCGTTAAGTAAAGAAGGCGTGTTACAAATAGTTTCAAGACGTATGAATCCCCCAGAATGACGCGTGTTGCAAGTAGGTTCAATTGTCCGTCGCCAGCCTCCGTGGCGATGGCTTTGCGGGCGCGATTCATAATGTCGCGTACGCGCGTTCGAAACACAGCGGCGATCGATTTGACAGCAGACCGTGTCGCGCTGGTTTTAACGTTTTGGTATGAGAATTGGTTGTTCAGAAAGAAATGGCAAACTTCTGAAAGTAAAAACTTGCCAAGACATCAACAAAGGTAGTAAAATGCTGGTGTTGACTGCAATGTCCTGTAAAGGATGTAAATGTTTTGCATATCCTTTACAGGACATCGCTGTCAACATCTTTCAGCTGATTGTTGATTTCTTAGCAAGATTACGCTCAGTAGTTTGCCATTGCTTTCTGAGCGATCGGCTCCATACTCTCAATAGTCACTGGCGCGACTCGAACCGCTTCCAATTCTCGTGCGCTCACGTCAACCACGAGAGTATTCGGAGTTACGGAGAAAGCTAACCCCTCGACCAGGGAGACGTAAAGGATATGCAACATTAAAAAAAAAAAACAGTAAAGTTGAGAAAATGCACCTTTCCGGTAGCAACACGAATACGAGTCGATGGATTATTTCATCACTAAAAATTGGAGCTTTTGAGCTAAAATGTTAACAACAAAAAAACTCAGTATATTGTGGACTGAGAAACAGTCTCGGAAACAAAATCCGGTGTTGGAAGGCGTGGTTTCTAGAAGAGGCAGGGGCTAATCCGCACGATGAACACAGGACACTGCAGACATGGGGGGGGGGGGGGGTCATAAGGGAGCAGTAGGCGGGAGAAATTGCCTGTTCTGCCCACCGTGATGATTGCGACGTTATGCAGAGGACAAACTTCCGATAGTTTCTAACGTTTCAGTACTCTTAACATTCAATTTTCTAACATTTCGGCACTCTTTACATTCAATTTTCTAACATTTCAGCACTCTTTACATTCAATTTTCTAACATTTCGGCAGTCTTTACATTCAACTGGCTTGATGCATAACTTGCATTTTTTAAATGCAACCTTTACTTGGCCTAATTTGAATAGGTCAAGCAAACACCTTCACAGTTCAAACTAAAATTGTCATGCCATGTTTTGAAAATGCGCAATTCCTATTTATCTGCCATATATTATTTCATAATGGCAATCTTGTTTCTTGTAGGAATGCTGTGTTCCGTAACTTATAATCATTGCAGAATTTAAGGGGAGCTCTTGCAGCATGCTACAGAATTTATTAATATATTTGTCTCTGCATAAACTTCTAGTTGTGACCAAAACGTATAGTACATTCTGTAATTTTACTGAGACATTCAATTACAGATTTCAATATCTTATAAATTTTCACAATTTACAGTATTGCAAATTTTTTTTAAATGCATGCATGCACGCACGCACGGCACGCACGCAAACCAGGCCATTGACTGTCACCAGCAATACCGTATTGTGAGTAAAGAAATGGTTCTTCTCATCAGAAGTCATTCTTTATTGTGAGGACAGCTGAACTCTGACAGGAGGGGGAGGGGGCGGGTGAGAGAGGGAGACAAAGTTAATATGCTGGACTTTAAGATGGCGTGGAGGAAAGTATTAATAATTCACAGAACAAGACACAGAAGGCTGGACAGAAAGGATCACCAATGCCACACATGGACTATGATACAAACCAAAAGAAAATTAAATCTGTCAATATCATGCTATCATGGCAGTAAAACAAGTAGAATTATATGCAACACTCCAAAGAATGCTTCAAATGACAAGAAACAAAAATAGCTGATCCAATGACAGCAAGAATGTTTGTCTAGTAACAAAATTACCAAGTGCATACAAGACCCTGCAAATGTTGGATTAGCTGAATAGCAGAAGTAACAAGCTGACTTTGTGTGCAGCCCATACTTGCGTCTTGTCTAAACATGAAGCTGTAAGGCATTACATGGACAGCAGAATGAGGTTTTTTTTTTTGGGGGGGGGGGGGGGGAAAGAGAACCTCATGTATTTGTCTGTATTAATTTAGTATATATTTGTATATCTGTATTAATTTAGTGCCATGTTATTAGTCATCTTAATCCTTTACAGATTATCTGCTCTCTCTGCCACACTTCTGAAGTATGCAAACAAGCTGAAGGTAAGAGTTAACAACTTAAAATTAATTAAAACAAAGCGTGTAATATTGGATGTGTATGTATGCTTCGCGGGTATCTCTGGCCGAGGGGTTACACCACTTTCTCCGTAATCCCGTTTATCACTCAGTCTCGTAGCGGGCGAGAACCGGGAACGGTTCGTCCCCCGCTGGTTACTTGCGGGATAACTGAGCCGGCCGCTCAGAAAGCAATGGCAAACTACTGAGCGTAATCTTGCCAAGAAATCAACAGACAGCTGAAAGATGCTGCTGTTGACAGCGATGTCCTGTAAAAAGTATATGCGAATTAAAAAAAAAATGGATGCTTCACCTATCTCCTACAACAGTTAGTAGACAAGAGTATTGAAGAGATCTGGCAACAAGCTCAAATTTGGAGCTAATGTTTAGAAGTATTTGGCCAAAGGGAAAGAAGCAGTATGAATGTCAGAAACCTTTAAAGCATGAACGCAAGCAAATTTAAATAGCAAATACGCAGTTAAAAATGCCAGAGCCACGGAAAACTAGTCAGAAGCTAAAAAAGTGAAGTGGATTAAGGCAAAGACAATGGATGAGCAGAAACAGCAGAATCAAAATGAAACTTCATATATTATCTCAAGGAATCATTTAGGACCATTCTTTAGAGGCGAGATTCCATTGACAAACAAGGATGAACACAATTATATACAACACATTGATCGTGTACTGACCTGATAGTAACACTGTATATAATAGAACAAAGCATCGAACTGAACGAAACACTGCATATAATAGAGCAAAGCATCGAACTGAACTAACCACTTATGTTGGACGTGTGGACTATTAAAGGCCTTTGACAGCAAATATAGGGAATCTCTTTGGAAACAGACATCGTGGAACACCACCGAAATGATTGTAACATTGAATTCAATATAATGTAAGATATCTAATGAAACCAAGAAACTAACGACGTTTATGGTCAGTCTCTAAGAAGTAATTAATAGGCAGGGAGAGCACGTAAGGCATTGCAACAGGTTAAAAGCATATGGAGACTCATGAATGGAAGTCCTTGGAAGGAGCGCACGAAAACAAAGTATGGATAAGGCCGGAAAATATCAAGAAAATAGAAGAAAAACAATAAAAAGGCAGATATAATAGCAAACCCAGAAGTGCTAGTCACAAGCCTTATTTTTATGTTGTACTAAATCCCGTCATTTCTTCTTCTGCGAGAGCTTAACACCAAACAAGTGATATTTCTGTGTAATAAAAGAAATGCACAGAAGGTAACAGTTAAGAAGTGCGTAAAAGGGGGGGGGGGGGGGAGAGATACATGGCACTTTATAGTATTGTATGCATTAGAGGCACGGAAAACTAAATTGATCACAACTATAAACATTCAATAGATGGTGTCTGCATATAGGACTAAAAACGTTTGACAATCACTATGATCCGTGGAGAGTTAGCCAGATACTAGCTAATCAAGAGTGGAAGACACTGGAGGGATAGGACATGATTGAGAACACTTGAGAATAGTATCACTAGGAAGCCCATTGTCAGGAATGCACAGGGTTAAAACAAAAGAATCTAAGAACACAAGAAAGATGAGAAATAAATGAGGGGAAGACATGGGTGGAGCTGCATGGGATAGCTAAGTATAGGAGGGCTTGGTGTGAGATGGTTGTAGGCCTTTGTTACCATTGGAGATGAAAGGGTACCCGGTTTTTCCTAACGCGTTGCTATTGAAAGTCATGGATATGGCGACCGCATTCTATTAGGTGTTGCTGTGTAGATTGAGATTGATCTTTGAGATTGACCAGTCGAAATAGGTGCTTTAATCCCGTGGTCTACAATGGCTCCCTCCATCACCTTTGTCTAGAATGGATTGTTTCCCCCATCACCTTTCTCTAGACCGGATTGTTTCCTCCATCGCCTTTGTCTAGAACGGATTGTTTCCCCCATCACCTTTCTCTAGAACGGATTGTTTCCTCCATCGCCTTTGTCTAGAACGGATTGTTTCCTCCATCACCTTTCTCTATAATTGTTTCTTCCATCACCTTTGTCTATAATTGTTTCCTCCATCACCTTTGTCTATAATTGTTTCCTCCATCACCTTTGTCTAAGGTGGATTGTTTCCTCCATCCCCTTTGTCTAGAACGGATTGTTTCCTCCATCACCATTGTCTAGAACGGATTGTTTCCTCCATCACCATTGTCTAGAAGGGATTGTTTCCTCCATCACCTTTGTCTAGAACGGATTTTCCTCCATTACCTTTGTCTAGAATTGTTTCCTCTGTCATCTTTGTCTAGAATGAACTGTTTTCCCCATCACCTTTGTCTATAACGGATTGTTTCCTCCATCACCTTTGACTAGAGTGGATGGTTTTCTCCACCACCTTTGCTTAGAATGGATTATTTTCTCCATCACTTTTGTCTAGAATGTATGGTTTCCTCTAACTGTCTAGAATATTGTTTCCTCAGTCACATATGTTTAGAATATTGTTTCCTCCGTTAACCGTGTCTAGAATATCCCCCCGTCAGCTGTCTAGAATATTGTTCCTCCGTCACCTGTCTAGAATATTGTTCCTCCATTACCTGTGTCCAGAATATTGTTCCTCCTTTACCTGTCTAGAATAATGTTTCCTCCGTCTCCTGTGTCTAGAATACTTTCCTCCGTCATCAGTGTCTAGAATACTTTCCCCCTTTACCTGTCTAAAATATTTTTTCCTCCGTCACCTGTCTAGAATATTGTTCCTCCGTCACCTGTATCTAGGATGTTTCCTTTGTCACCCGTATCTAGGATGTTTCCTCCGTCACCCGTGTCTAGGATGTTTCCTCCGTCACCAGTGTCTAGAATACTTTCCCCCTTTACCTGTCTAAAATATTTTTTCCTCCGTCACCTGTCTAGAATATTGTTCCTCCGTCCCCCGTGTCTAGGATGTTTCCTCCGTCACCGGTGTCTAGGATGTTTCTTCCGTCACCGGTGTCTAGAACGAAATGCAGACTTTTCATTTTTTTTTTTTTTGTGTGTGCGTTCGCTTGCTTTGAACTCAAGCGTAGTCCATACATGTGCTACAAGTGCGTTGGACTGATTTTTGAGCTTGTGGATTAGATTTCCCTATTAACCAGTGTCCCTCACCATCAGGCAAACCCACTCCCTCTAGAACAGTGGTTCTCAACCTTTTTTTGCCCCGTGCCCCCCCCCCCCTCCTCTTTCACCATATTTTCAGAACGTCATCCCCCATCCCCCTTTCGTACTTCCTACCTAAAAATTTGGCCCGTGCCCCCCTTCACTATATTTTCAGAACATCATTCCCCCCACCCCTTTCGTATTTCCTACCTACAAATTCCCACTCCCGCCCCTACACAGTATACGTAATAATAGAAGCACATACTAAAACAAGTCTAGACGTCCACATAAAATATGATTTTTGGGTCTACTTACTTTATAAAATGAATTTTAGAAGGATGAGACGTACAGAACCGTAAAGTATGAAGGGGAAAACAAGATCAAGTAATCATTTCTTGTATTAACGCGATCTTGAAATAATCATTCCCCCCTTGAAACCCCAAAATTCCCCCGCTCTGGGGGGGGGGGGGAGGAATTCCCCATCGGTTGAGAACCACTGAAGTACTAGTAAGTACTAGAACTACTAGTAACTTACATCTCCAGGTCAAGGGAGGCTTCTCATATTGAAACATATGCATATTTTAATGTATAACTTATCCTTTCTCCGAGATGTGCGATGTCAGTGCCGATATTTTTTTTAAAGGTGTGGGGGGGGGGGGGGGGGGTGATTAAGCAACCTTAGTTTAATACTATGAAATTGCTCATTTCTCCTTCGTCTGTGGGATTCTTGCATCAAATGTGTATACATTTCCTAGATATTTCACCCAGGTGTGTTGCGTTAATTCAGAATGTCTTTCGAGCATATGAAGTCTCATGCACCATGCCGGTGAGCATAAGTGATCAAGGCTCATCTCATGATTGCCAGTCGCAGGGCCTGAGGCAGATTTTCTCAGTATGATGCAAGTCTTCGAAATACCGTCCCTTATTGATGCCATCCTTCGAAATGCCGCCTCTCCTTCGCTGCTTATGCCGCCCCCTTACGATACCATCTGATGCGGCCGCATCTCTGTATCATAGCACGGCACGGCCCTGGCCAGTCTTATATCAGGTCGGTTTGTTCCTGTTATTACAAGCGGCCAATCCATCCATACATTTGTCTGCCCCTTTGCTCTCTTCACATTGATTGCCAAGTTGCCAGATTTCAAGCCTAATGTGAAAAAAAAAAGTTTATCTAATAAATTTACGGTATTCGTTTTTCATTGACTGTCCCATTTTTCGGTGGATTGGCCGTCTTGACAAACAATAGTTGTTACATTGTGCTCCAAAACAGGCATAATCTTCCATAGCACACAGCTTGGGCTAAATTGTAGACGTTGCCCATGCAGCATGATCCCACTTTCGGCCTGCCTTGTTACTCCAGCGGAAAAGTAATACATCTGGAACATTCTGATACACTTGACGTTTTCCACCACTGTCCACGGCCATTAGATGTTTCTCAGCTTGTCTGCTTATTTTTACATGCATAGACAGTATAGGTTCTATAGTATAGGTTCTGTATAACTTTTTCTGACTACAACTTAAGCAATTATTTTGTAAAATGCTGGTTTTGGCATGGCGATTCTAGCAAGGCATCCTCGTTCAGATGTAATGATTGCTGTAAGAGCTGTGCCAGTTCACCCATTGTGTTCCAATTTACTTGAATCTTACATTGTATTTTCCTAATTTTAGCTGACCATAGTTCTTCTTATATAGCTTGCCTGTGATTAACCGCCGGTGGTGCAAAATTTCATGCATTTTGATAAGAAATTAGAAATAGGACAAAACAATTTGTTGACGAGGTGCATATAGACATAATTTTGCAAAATGTCTTATTGTCTGGGAGTTGAAGTGATTTGAAGTGATGTCTATCTGTTACATCTACTCAGGATGGTGAGAAAAGAAACAGTGTGAAGTTCAGCCTAAATATAGGAGAAATGGCCACACTAAGACAAGAGATCAATGACCTGAAAGGACAGCTTAATAAGGGGCTGGACTGGCTGAAGAGACAGGGATTTGCACCGGATTACGTCGAGAAATTGGCAAAGTAAGCGGATTATTTATTTCTAAACGTGTCGCTCTAACCTGTTGCTTGAAAGTTATCTATTCTTGTAAGATTAATTCTGTGTTGAACAATTCGTTTGGTATAAGAAGCATTGACGTATAATTAGAGACAGTCCTTGCAAACAATTAACACAATGTCGGAGCTGGCGTCAATTTCGTATAACACAGCACAAACAACTTTTAAAAAAAATTCCCGTGGAAGTTTACTTCAGCAGCTCAGTAGTGTTAACGCTGTCAAATTGTGTAGGCCTTTGTGCATGTAAGAATAATGGCCACTTTAGCATGGAGGAATAAATCAACAGATGGCCAATTTAGCGCGTAGGAATAGATCAATAGATGACCAATGATGGCCAATTTAGCGTGTAGGAATAAATCAACCTATGACCAATTTAGCGCGTAGGAATAGATCAATAGATGGCCACATTTAGCACGTAGGAATAGATGAATAGATTTCCAATGTAGCACGTAGGAATAGATCAATAGATTGCCAATTTAGCACATAGGAATAGATCAATAGATGGCCACGTTTAGCACGTGGGAATAGATCAACAGATTTCCAATGTAACAAGTAGGAATAGATCAATAGATTGCCAATTTAGCACGTAGGAATAGATCAATAGATGGCTACATTTAGCACGTGGGAATAGATCAACAGATTTCCAATATAGCACGTAGGAATAGATCAATAGATTGCCAATTTAGCACGTAGGAATATAACAGATGGCCACATTTAGCACGTGGGAATAGATGAACAGATTTCCAATTTAGCACGTAAGAATAGATCAATAGATTGCCAATTTAGCACATAGGAATAGATCAATAGATGGCCAATGTAGCACGTAAGAATAGATCAATATTTCCAATTTAGCAAGTGGGAATAGATCAATAGATTGCCAATTTAGCACGTGGGAACAGATCAATAGATGGCCACATTTAGCACGTGGGAACAGATCAATAGATGGCCACATTTAGCACGTGGGAATAGATCAAGATTTCCAATGTAGCACGTAGGAATAGATCAATGGATTGCCAATTTAGCACATGGGAATAGATCAATAGATGGCCACGTTTAGCACTTGGGAATAGATCAACAGATTTCCAATGTAGCACGTAGGAATAGATCAATAGATTGCCAATTTAGCACGTAGGAATAGATCAAAAGATGGCCACATTTAGCACGTGGTAATAGATCAATAGATTTCCAATGTAGCACGTAGGAATAGACCAATAGATGACCAATTTAGCACATAGGAACAGATCAATAGATGGCCAATGTAGCAAGTAGGAATAGATCAATATTTCAAATTTAGCACGTGGGAATAGATCAATAGATTGCCAATTTAGCACGTAGGAATATATCAACAGATGGCCACATTTAGCACGTGGGAATAAACAGATGGCCACATTTAGCACGTGGGAACAGATCAATAGATGGCCACATTTAGCACGTGGGAATAGATCAAGATTTCCAATGTAGCACGTAGGAATAGATCAATAGATTGCGAATTTAGCACATAGGAATAGATCAACAGATTTCCAATGTAGCACATAGGAATAGATCAATAGATTGCCAATTTAGCACGTAGGAATAGATCAAAAGATGGCCACATTTAGCACGTGGTAATAGACCAATAGAATTCCAATGTAGCACGTAGGAATAGACCAATAGATGACCAATTTAGCACATAGGAACAGATCAATAGATGGCGAATGTAGCAAGTAGGAATAGATCAAGTTTGCCAAATTTGCACGTAGGAATAGATGGCCAATTTATCCCCAATTTATTCCTCTTTCGCATACGAGCCCAGGCTTCGAACCCTCGTCCGACCGTGAGCGCGAAATTATCAGCGCAGCTCCATATCAACTTCGCCTGTGCTCCCGCAACGCAGCCTATATGCAGGCCTTAGGTTGTTCCTGACCTGACACTAAAAGACCAACGAATATAAGATAAGGCTATGTTACATCAGGCGGCACCGTAAGGGGGCGGCGAAATCAGAATACAATTTGAACCATTCAATAATTACAAATCTTTATGGGGCGGCATTTCGAAACAAATATTTAAGGGGCGGCATTTCGAAGACTTGCATCACACTAAGAAAATCTACAGCACGGCCCGGTATAAGAGGATATAACAACGATCTCTACATAAAGTAATCTGAGTAGAATTTATTTCCGGTGAAAACGCCTCACTATATTGAGCGGGGGTACGGGGTGTCAGGCATTGGTAGTACCTTTGGTAAGGATGACTGTCACGCTCTTTTCAGGTCCCATTCCCCCACTGGTCCAAGCCTGACATCCAGCTCACGCCTGTGGCTCCTAGTAGCTGTCAGGATGCGACAGCGGTCACCCACCGGGCAACAGCTGTGACAGGCTGCCCAAACCAGGCGGGGATAGTCGATTTGGTGTCAAACCAATCGGTGAACTAGGATTTGACTGCCCAGCATGTGAAGATAGGACTCGGATAGGACGCGGAAGAAATTGAGTCAACGAGCAGGGCGGCGTTTACCTGCAAAGCGTGTGGAACATAATGAGCACGACAAGGCACGTAGACAAGGCGCACTGGTCATCCACCGCACCTGTATGTCTCCTGTGGTCTTGACTTGTCTTGCCACTGGACTCGATGGACTCAGGCGAGAAAGTGATGTCAACGAATTGCGCAACTCTTCCTCACTTTAATCCAATTCATCGCGCAAGTCATTTTTCATCCAACTTTATATATCACCTTCAAGCCCTGTCGCGATGGGCGAGCGACGAAGCGGCAGGCGTGGGTACGCTGGCAGCCATAGTCGCAGACCTGCACACAGGCGGCTCAGGCCATGTGGTCTTCTACTGACCGGAGCAGCAGTAGGATTCGGCAGCCCCTTGAGTGACTGAGCAGCCCTCTATAGGAAAGCACTGCTCATCTCCATAACACGAGGAAGGACTAGAAAAGGTGCCCTAAAATGGTCTGCTCCATCATTACATAATCAGCTAGCCGCGGTTGGTGGGTACCCTATACTGCGGTCGACATATTAACAAAGTAAAAACAGGTAAAGCTGAAAGAGCAAACCATATTCCCTTGACAAGCGGAACTTGGAATGTACGCTCCCTATTTGATGGAGATGGTATGTCGGGCTCAGAGAGACGAACATCACTGATTGGGAGAGAGCTGGGCAGGTACAACATCGACAATGCAGCCTTGAGCGAGACACGACTTACAGAAGGCCAAATCTGTAGTAGGTGAAGGCTACATTCTTCTGGAGTGGAAGGAAAAGCGAGGAAAGACGCCAATCCGGTTTGGAATTTGGCAAACTAGCTGAATTTCTGAAGGCTGTAAATGACAGGCTTATGACCATTAAGTTACCCCTGCTGAAAGGAAGAAGCATGCAACCATCGTGTCTTTGCACCAACTATGGCCAATGAAGATGACGTTAATAAGTTCTATGTGGACCTGCACAACGTATTAACATCTGTTCCCAAAGGAGATAAACTTATACTCTTGCAGACTTAATGCCAGCGTAGGGAAGGACACCGCCTCTTGGAGTGGCACCATTGGAAAGTACGGAGTCGGAAATTGTATTAGCAATGGACTCCCCCTCCTTCAGACCGGTGTCGAACACGATCTCCTGCTTGCTTGCTTGCTTGCTTGCTTGCTTGCTTGCTTGCTTGTGTTCGTTGGCTTGAGCTCCAACGCAAAGTCCTGTATGTCGGATGAAGGCATCCTGTTGTCCAACATCAGTGTGATGTCATACAGGACCTGAGGTTTGCGTGAGTATCCGTTGTCCCATGTCTGGCTTATTGGTGCGCAGACTGGTGGTTCCTCGCCGTACAGGCAGACACTCTCCGACTTCGGAGGAATCGGCGATCCTATTGACTTCAGCCAGGACCCCGAAGGGACCTGTTGCCCAGGACGCTCGACGAGAACGCGTCAATAGGTCTTGGCCAGTATATAACCCGGCCCTGGTGCCTTGGAAACACCTCTGCGTCCCACACGATCTCCTGATCACCAACACAATTTTCCGTCTTCCCACAAAAAATAGGACATCGTGGATGCATCCTCGCTCGAAACACTGGCACCTCATTGACTGTCATCGTCATGAGGAGTGACAGAAAAGATGTTCGGGTGACAAAATCCGTGTGTGGTGCCGAATATTGGACAGACAATCGTCTCATTATCTCAAAAATAAACATACACATCAAACCACAACGGCATCCTCAAGCGGTAAAAATGCAAAAACTGTTACCCGTCTAAGCAGCAAAAAACATGCAGCTGTCGTTTGAAAATATGCTGGAAGAGCGCCTCAAGCCCATTGCTGCAGCTAAACAGGATGCGGAAACAGGGAATAGCCCTAAAGGACATACTTTACAACACTGCTATGGAAATCCTGGGTTCAGTCCCCCACCCCCACCACCGCCCGAAAGCATAGACAGGTTTGATGAAAATTCCGAAGGCATCAACCAATTGCTGGCCGAGAAACATCTTCTCTTCAAGGCATATTTGAATGACCCGAAGTCAACATTTAAAAAATGCCGTCAATAACATTCGGAGAGTAGTGCAGCAGAAGCTTCGGCACATGCGGGACTCCTGGCTGAGCAACAAAGCTGATGAAATTTAAGGCTTTGCTGACAATGAAAAGCTTCGACTCATTGTAAGCGGTCTATGGTCCTACATCAGCAGGCATAATTCCCCTCAATGCAGATGGATCTTTGGTCACCGAAAAGAAAGAAATCCTTCAACGCTGGGCAGAGCATTTCAGCATCATCTTAAATACAAATTCCTTCTTCGATGATGAAACCATTAATTGCCTTCCTCAAATTCCCACTAATGATACTTGCCAACCGTAATGGAAGTAAAGGCATCCAGCAACTTTCCAGCAGCAAGGCGCTTGGTCCTGACTCCATCCCAGCAGAGATATACAAGGCAGGTGGGCCGGTCCTAATAGAGCAGCTTCACCAAGTCTTTACAAACATATTGGTGAACGAGACAATGCCACATAAAGGACGCATCAATAGTCCACCTTTACAAACGTAAAGGGAACCGCCAATCCTGTGACAACCACCGAGGCTTCTCCTTGGCCTCAATTGCATGTAAGATACTCGCCAGAATTCTTCTCAATCGCCTCACTGCGCGTCTCAAGGCCTTCTTCCTGAGAGTCAAATGTGGCTTCAGAAAAGAACGAGGAACTTGACATGATTTTCGCTGCAAGGCAGCGGCAAGAGAAATGTCAGGAATATAATTCTATTTTCACTTTCATTGACCTTACCAAGGCTTTTGATAGTCAACAGAAGACACTGGAAGATTTGGCGAAATATGGCTGTTCACGAAAGTGTCCATATAGTGCTGCCATTTCACGATGGTATGCAGGCAAGAGTACAGGAAAATGGTGAAATGCTTGAGCCTTTTCCTGTCACCATAGAGTGAAGCAAGAATGTTTCATGGCCCCAACACTGTTCAGCCTCGTGTTTTCGAAAACGAAATTGGAACAGACAACTACCGCATGGATGGAAAGTTGTTGCAGCGACGCCGCCAGAGATGATTGCGCTCTATATGCCAACTCAGAGGCAGACATGCAACAGTTTCAGCTTTCTCATATGCCTGTGCCAACTTTGGGCTCAATATTAACTTGGAGAAGACTGTAGTTATGTACCAGCCAGCTCCAAGGAATAATCACACCGTGCCGTGTATCAAGGTGAATGGTCATAGGCTAAGTGTTATAGACAAATGCATCTATCTTGGCAGCACGGTGTCACAAGCTGCCACAGTTGGTGAAGTGAATGCAAACATCTCCATGGCAGACTGTACAAGAATGTATGGGACCATCCATCCATCCATCATGTGCCATGCCGGTAAGCGTGGGCGGTCATGTTTTGCCATCTCACTCGATCACCAGAGTCGTTGATCAGCTCAGTGTTTATCTCGAGCATGCCACGAGGCCAAGCCTTCCAGGTATTTGCTTCTAGGTCTTCCTCTTGGTCTTGTATGGGACAGAAATGCAATATGCCTGCAAAGCTGAATGTCTGCAAGGCAGTTGTATTATCCACACTGCTATATGCTTGTGAAACCTTACCAGCCATCTTAGAACTCACGGCTCCATACCTTCAACCCCCACTGGATGAAATGAATAGTCATCATTCTTATGGACAAACAACATATTTGAGCAATCGTTTGTTCGTCGAATATAGATTGCTCACATATAGAGACCTTAGCAATCAGGCGGTTTCAGTCGGTTTTGTGAGTTCTTAAATTGACGTTTCTAACAGACTTTTCACATTCGAACAATACTTGTGGCTTTGTTTTGTTTTCGCTTAAATATTATTCGTTTATTCGCTTCATATGATATATAAATCTTCAGTATGCACTTAAAGGGATGAAGCGTGAAATATGGAAGGCAATGAATCGCGTCTGTGTTTGTGGCTTCTGTTTGAAAACTATAGTCAAGAGGTAAGGACAAGGCACCAGGTAGAACACATAACTAGAAAGACCTTTGTCTGAAACCAAAAGGGCAAAACAGTAAGACATGACAACCCATGGGCAAATTTAAATATAAATGAATATGAGAAAGATATAAATGGAGGTGCATACGACAGCAAGACAGCTTGGAGTGAGATGTATGAGAAATGTGCCCCAGTGGAGGGTAAAGGGCAAGAGATCTCCCGCATGTCTCTATCAAGCAGACGAACCCTGCGGACGCCTCATCATCCAGGTCCACTCCCCCTTTCGTATTGCTAACCTATACCCATTTGGGGATAATAGGTAAAAGGAAGCCATTAATACGAGTGTTATAACACATCTGCGCTATACAGATGACACAGTATTGTTAGCTGAAAATTCAAGATTATCTTTTGGTCATTGTAAGAGTGCAAAATGACTTTCTTTGAAAATCAAGTTAATCAAATATTTAGGGTCTTTTCTTTGATATAACAGGAGGAAATGCTTCTGATTATTGCACATACTGGGCAATTATATTATTAGAAGGAAGACGAGTAAAAAAGTTGCATTTCATAAAATGAAAATTGTATGTAATAGTCACTATCATTGAATGTAAGAGTACAAAAGATGTTTAGCTGAATGGCAGTGACTCGTGTGACGAATACATTAGGAAGAACTTGGGCTCACTGTTGATATGGTTCATGAGGCGAATGTTGCAAATACGTTGAATTGCCTGAGTAATTAACGATTGTCTGGAAGAGGGTAATAAGCAGAACATTATATACAAACAATATTCTTTGACCATGTGACAAGAGGTATTGGAAAAGATCGTGACGACTGGAAAGAGCAGAAAAAAAAGGGGGGGGGGGAGAGGGGGTATGAAGGTCCAGATTTCGTTTCCAGAATTTAAATATTACAATAGCATTGGCGTCACCCAAAACCCTGGGCAAAAAAAAAAAAAATCTTGTGCATGGTTACTTCAACAATTTATAAACCGACCAGATTACTACTGTCGTACTCATTACTGTGATCAATACATTTTTTAATCATGCCACAAACCTAGTTTCTTTTTCTAGTTTCACGCTGGCATGATGCACACGTGCATATCAACTTAGATAGAAATTACATGCAAGTATCTCATGAACATAGTAAATGATGGTAGCAAATATAACATTCTTGTTCTAGTTCCATGCTGGCATGATGCACACGTGGGTGTCAACTTCAGGTTTCTGTGTTCACATTCATACGCCAATATGAATGAATACGAGATCAGTCAACGTAAGCTTATCTCCATTGGTGGTCCCCATATGAATCGATTATTGGCCAAAGTATACTGTTAAAAAAAAAAAAAAAAAGGAAGGCGCACATATAGCCATAATTTTGATGTAAAATTTTTGTTTTAATGTAAGAGTTCATCATCATCATCATCATCATCATCATCTTCCACTTCTGCCGTCAAGCGTCGTGGGGAGGAATAATTTGCGTTCCAGCGCCCGGTGGACGGCACTGGATAGTGTCATTCCGTGAGGTTGTACAATGTCTCTGATGTCGTCAATCCATTTTCTTCTTGGACGTCCTCGTGGTCTCGTCGCAGATGATCTTTGATGTAAGGCCAGTGATGGTAGTTGTTGATGTTGCATTCTAATGACATGGCCAAACCACTTGATCTTCTGTCTGTCAATAAATGTGGCACAAGGTGTTGATCCCACAGTCTGTCTGATAGTAGCATGTAATGTAATGTAATGTAAGAGTTAATTGTTCAAATTGCACACAAAAATACCTCAGGGTTCAGCCAATCAATTGACAGTTGTTTTGCATCTAGGTCACAAGAATATTTAGGCGTACGGGCTTTCCCGTTAGTTTGGCCTCCTCTTGCATCGATTTCATATCCTTTACAGGACATCGCTGTAAACACCAGCATTTTACCGCTGTCATTGATTTCTTGGCAAGATTACGCTCAGTAGTTTGCCGTTGCTTTCTGAGCGGCCAGCTCACTTACCCCGTAAGTTACCAACGCGGCGAGAACCTCTTCCAATTCTCGCACGCTGCGTTACCCTACGTGGAGAAACGGAATTACGGAGAAAGTCGTTTAACCACTAGGCCAGGGAGCCAACTTGCATCGATTAACGACTGGCATCTCCTGGGCATGGATGCGATCAGACGTCTGATGTGGGCCTGTAGGATGGCTGCCGACTCTTCCTGGAGTGTCTGGAACTGATCACGACGATTGGCTGGAGCAACGTCTTGGCGACGTCTATGCAGCTCATCCCACAGGTGCTCAATCGTAATCCTGTCTGGAGACTAGGAGAGGGTGAGAATGTTGTTGGCAGTCAGGAACTGCGTTGTCAACCGTGCACAATTGGGTCGGGAATTGTACTGTTGACTCAGACCGCTCGGTAGCCAAAAGTGGAATGACATGGGGTCGAAGAATTTCATTAACGTATCGTGACGCATTAAAGCCTCCTTCAATGTGAACCCATTGACGCCTTCCTCTATAACTGATCATTCCCCACACCATTGTATCTCCATCACAGTGCAGCGGAGCTTCATTACCGCAATTGTGGGCAAAACGTGCATTTCACCCAGGGTAGACTCTTCTACGACTATCATGACGCTGGATTTGTCACTAAACCAGACACATCTTCATTGGTTGTCTGCTGCCCAGGGCGATGCTGGTTAGCCCAAAGAAGTCGATTTTGGCGATGGTGGAGTATGACAGGTCCACGATGAGGTCGTTGTGCTCGAAGTCCAGCGGCATGCAGTCTGTTCCGGACAGTTTGATCAGACACATAGCATCCTGCAGGCAATGGCCGAGCAGTTAAGGAATATGTTGTAAACCTGTCTCTGAGATGACGAAGCCGAATATAGTGATCATACGCTGCTGTTGTCACTCTGGATCGTCCACTGCGATGCCGATCTTCAACTGAGCCAGAGACTTGAAACCGGTGCCAAGACGACTGATGGGGCTCTGATGCACGTTTAGATGCCTGGCAACCTGACTTTGACTTTCGCCTGCATACAGTCGGCCAATAGCAATGCTCTCTCAATTTATCGATAGACGCCATAGATGTTTGCTTGAAAATGAACTGATTTGTTTTGTGAAGCGAGATCCTTTTATAGGGTTTCAGTTGCTTACTCAGTAGGGGGCTGCGTGGTCTCGAGGTATGGTGTCCGCCTCGAGTGCTGAAGGTCCCGGGTTCAAGCCCCGGTGAGGACCAGGATTTTTTTTCACGTGGACTTCTAGTAAAAATTTCCCCTGCTCTTTGGGTAGTGAGATCGGACGCCCGGGTGTATTGTTGCGCACGTAAAAAATCCTTGGCAGTTGGAAATCGAAAAAGAGAGCCTAACGGCGCTGCCCGGGCAAAATTTCGTGTTAAAAATCTACCCAAAGTATTTCAGGATCCTCGCCGGTGCTACGGAGTTCGTGCACTGAGCTGAGTTTTCCAGACTCAGGTTTGAGTTAGGAGAAGAAAGGAGCACTTATGGGTTGCACCCGTGTGCTGTGATGTTGATCCGTCGACTAAACTAAACTGCTTACTCTGTGAATAGTGTTCACCCCAAATATTGTTGCTTTCACGTGCGGGCACGATAAGCTGTGGTAAAAATTTGGCCATAAACGTTGACCACTGCATTGTAACGATTATAAACACCACACGCTATTCATGTCAACGTGTGAATTTGACACTAAAGAACATTTGAGGCTGGTTTTTATATACCCTAGCACCAAATTTTACTTACAAACTTATAAAAACGCACCCTCGGGTAGCTATGCGTTTCTTTTTTGAACAGTATAGTTTACTCTATTCTGCATATGTTGGAAACTCCTGCAACAGTTTACCTATATATATATTTATTCTGTGGCTGACAGACAACCTTAGAAGTCCAACTATGGGTTGGAAAGCGAGTAGGCGGAACAACTAGCTGGGTCTCTATCGCTAGGTAGTATATTAGTGCACAGTAATGGCGATAATGATCAGGGCCCGTTTGTATCATGTGTATTGTGGACATAGAAAACACCACCGGTGCCTGGAGAGTATGATCAGGGCCCGTTGGGATCATGTGTAGTGTGGGGATATAAAACACCACCAGAGAGAATGATTGTCCATCAAGAATGATGGCTATTCATTTCATCCAGTGGGGTTGAAAGTATGGAGCCGTGAGTTCTAAGATGGCTGGTAAAGCCTATTGTGGCTCAAATTTTCTTTGACAATGTGAGCAAAGAATGCTTGACGTTCCAGGAGGGTCTCCTGCAGTGGTGTTTTTCTGTCCAGCCATATCTTCACAGGACTGCAACCCTTACGTAATGAGTACGCCACGAATTTCGGTCTTTGACAACAATCTCCCAGGTGTCATGATGAATTCCAAAAGCTTTCAGCGAGATTTTCAATATCTTTCTCTGGCCGCCTTGGGAGCGTTTACCACAACGCAGCTCGCCGTTAAAAAATTCGTTTAGGGAGACTGTGATCTGGCATGCGAGTTAAGTGACCAGCCCAGCGAATCTGATTCTTCATTAGTATAGTGTGGATACTGGGCATGGGCGCTCTTTCTAGGACTTCAGTGTCTGGGATCTTGTCTTGCCATTTACACTTCAATAGCTTTCAAAGGCAGACTGTATGGAAGTGGAGAATGGTGCGGCAGGGAGTTTGTAGTTAAAGGATTTGGTCGTCACTCGGTGCCCCAAAGAATGACCAGGCGAACACATAAATTGTAACTGGTACCATTAGTATTGGCTTTTCGCTAGTTCTCGTAGACAGCGCGCGTATAGGAATGTTCCGAGTGCTTAGGTGTCGGTACTTTGCTCTGTAAAAACTTGCAGGATCTTCATAAGCAAGTGCAGTTGAAGCAGGAGACAATCGCAGACATATGACTGACTCAAGTAAAAGAAAGATTAAACAGGACTGACACGTATATTTTAACATTTCAGCTTGGACGAAAGTGTATGGCTTGTCGATTGTCAGCGTCCAAAGGCTGACTCACTTTTGTTGCATACATGCACTGGAACTTTTCTGATTCGCCCCAAGCCAGAAGAGGATGCTCATGTATTGTCAATAAAGTAAGTAACGTGCGTCAAGTATGCATGCGCAAGGTGGTACTTTAGTTTGTCCATTGTGACAGCTACATGTTGCTAACATGTTCATTTTGTTAGAATGATGCCGGTCTCCGTGGCAAAGGCGATTGTTGATTTCTTGGCAAGATTACACTCAGTAGTTTGCCATTGCTTTCTGAGAGGCCGGCTCACATACCCAGTAAGTTACCGACGCGATTCGAACCACTGCTGATTCTCACCGTCGTCACGTTACTTACGAGAGTATACGAGATTACGAAGAAAAGTCGCTAACCTCTAGGCCAGGAAGCCGGCACAGACAACTTATCAAGCATAAGAAAGGCAATCTGTGTCACACGGCAAGATTGTGGAAAAAGAGGAAGACAGCGAGAGAATTCTTTATTTTTGCGTCATTGGACAGGAATAAACACGTGAATTGAGCCATGCCGCTGGAGATTGTAATTGTGAAGCATGATCACCCACGCTTGTCGGCGAGACACTTGATGATGATGGATGATGATGATGGATGACGATGATGCCAGAAACTCTTTAACGGAAATCTTGTTACTCTTCTGGCCTCGTTCTAATTCTTTAAACGTCTAGACCTACGTGAGGAAGTCTAAAACACAAGGTAATCAACAACCATATATGTAGGCGAAGATTCCGAAGGCCAGTGTGTGACTGGCCTGTTAAAATATTTAGTGTATAATTGTTTATTCCATTGTATAATATGGGTAAAAGATCTCGGGTTCCGTCTCTACTACGGTACAAAGACTTGTAAACGGGACATGATTGAGTCGGGCATTGCTATTGCACCATGGGAGCAAGTCGCCGCAGATCACGTTGCGTGGGTTGGGTGGGTGTCAAAGACGAGGAAGAGAAAATTATTGTAGATAGGTTGAACGCCGTGCGTGATGGTGGGAAAACACCATGTGTTAACATTGCTACAGCCATGGGTTGAAACATAATGTAACATCCGTCTATCAAGACGGCAAGGTGTCTTTCTCCTCCAGAGTAGTAACTGACACCATTTCTATTTTGCTATTCTTCTGTGGCTTATTTTATAGACCATGTTGTTTTTTTCTTTGTATGTTTGTTTCCAGTCATCTTAGTCCCACTATGTGCATTGTGGTCCACCAGGTCTGTCTGCCAGTTTTAGTGGTCAGTGATTCGGAATTCGTATTTGTCAGTTTGGACGACCGGCTTGGCGTCCTGCCAGATCAGTTGTAAATAAATCTACTTTGATTTTAGGCAAAACGTTTAAGGACTCAGGGGCCAGAGCCGTCCCATGGGGTTCCACGTGGCTTTTGTTTCTTTTCAGTGTGACGACTAGCATCTGCTGGTGGCCCTGGCAAGATCAAGTGCATAGTTAGACAGAAAGTGATTTTAAAAAAAATCAATTTATTACATTTTAATTGTCAAGATTTTGTTCTGAAATTCAAGTACCTTAAATGCAACTAAACTAACTTTAGTTGAATTTATTGTGACGCATTGCATTTTAACCAGATTCTAATTCAATTCTTCCTTTTAGGCATAATGGAAAAGTGGATCATTGTATGATTTATCATGAAGATTTCTACGGTTTAAAAGCCGAAAATCTCTGTTTCACGTCACTGAAAGAATTTGTTGACTACCACCATTACAGACCAATAGCTTCTGATCTGGACGTTTGTTTGCTGTTCCCCGTGACTATATACGAACACAAAAATGCGAATTCTGAATCTGAGCACAATCAGCAGCACCAAGCAGCGCACCCCGAGGAGCAGCAGCACTCCGAGGAGCAGCAGCACTCCGAGGAGCAGCAGCACTCCGAGGAGCAGCAGCACTCCGAGGAGCAGCAGCACTCCGAGGAGCAGCAGCACTCAGAGGAGCAGCAGCACTCCGAGGAGCAGCAGCACTCCGAGGAGCAGCAGCACCAAGCAGCGCACCCAGAGGAGCCCGAAGAACAATTGTAGCATTAGCAAGGATATCTGCCTCTTCCTCACCGTGTGCCAGTTTGCATTTGTACATATTGACATTTTGGCAATGATATTGGAGATAAGATATCCAAACTAAAGAACTATAAGATACAACAGACGATCCTGTCGACTTGTGAAACCTGTTGAAATCAACAGCTGTCGAAATGTATGGTTTCTTGGCTTTCAGATTCTAGTGTTGTGATCTGCCACCATTAACTAAATCACTTGCTAGTGTGTATTGAAGAGTTGAACGGTTAATGTGTGTAAGTTTTCTATTCCACTAATGGCTTGAGAGACTTTATTGTACGAAGACTGAGCAGAAAAGTTTGAGAAGCACAATGTGATTTTTTTTTTTTAATTCTGAAGCTTACATATAATCTGGTAAAATACACATGCCTGTGATAGAAGTTGATGCCCTCATTAAGAAATGTACATAATGTTCAACTCGAGTATTTGTACGTAACTCTTCAAACTGCTTTGCCAATATGTGTACTTATAGTTATACTTATTGTGAGAAAACATTCCTAGGATTAGCACCACTGTAAAACTGATTGTTGGTGTGTGGAATAGATTTTGATTTAAAATGTTTGACACATTTGATACACTGAATCTGCATTTGCACTAACACTGGTTACCACTGAACATAACTATCTCGTAAACTTTTCAACAAAACTGATCTTTGAAATAAAAAATCAGAACATATTAAAGCTTGTGCAAGCACTTAAACTAGACTGTCTTTATTAAAATTAAGACAATTATTAGGGTGCTCATTAAATGAATGAAAATTGAATTTCATCCGTGAGCGTGTTCTGTAGACTCGTTATGACATTGGTCATGAGTGACACCTAATAAGAGAAAGTGTCCAAAAAAAAAGTCATTTACTGCCAATATAGTACCTTGCGGTGTATGGCAGAGGGGTCTTTGAGCCTGAGGAATTAAGGCCGCCTGGCTAGTGCAGTCGCCGCGAACTGTGCAGGTTAGGATTTTCTTTTGCCCCCGACAGAAAAAAAAATCCAACTTACCGAGGGATCGAACCCGGGCCTCCCGAATGAGAGTCCGGCGTTCTAGCCTCTCGGCCAGCCGCTCCTCAATAAGAGAAACATTATGTAATATTATGTAGACTTCAAGTCTTTAGAAATTGTTTCGTAACTTGTGCATTTGACAGTATGGGTAAGTTTTATACTTACTTGTATATAGTCTGTCTTCCGAACACAGTATGCCTGGCTTTCATGTGACATGTTGAGTTAAATGTTTGTAATGAATTCGTTACGTGATATATGGTATCTATAGCAAGGTTCAGTATTTTCCACTGTATTATTGGTTGCATGTGCTCTGTGACCATTAATACAGTAATAGCTTTTCCCTGAAATGCTTATCCATTCATTTTCTGTTCACAAAGTGATATTCCATTGGTGTCTTTAAGTGCCATGGGCTGATAAATTCTTATTTGAACTTCCCGTAACTGACATGGGCTTATAAAAACTATAATTATATCAATACAGTAGTTTTCCTTATGCAACTATTATTTTATATACACATACACACGTACACATATACATATACACACGTCTGATACCATATTAACAACTTTAAGGTCATAACTGACACTCATACTTCCCATTTTCCACCATCAATTTATTTGTTCCAATTCTACGTTTTGTCTGGGACTGAATCTGTTAAATAGTATCAATCAATCAGGTGCCGTCTCCACAATGAAGGTTGGCTGCAATGGATCTCCAACACTGTCTCTTGCCTTGACTGTACACTCTGTCAGGTTGATGTTCGTCCATCTCTTGATATCCTCCCATTTGTATCGTTGTCTACCTCTTGCTCGCTTGCCCTCAATCTTGCCTTCCAGTATGGTTTTTATGAGTATCATGTCTTTTAACGTGGCCAAAATATTGTTGTCACATTTCTTTCATCAACTCTCTCTTTATTCCCAGTTTTTCTAGGACCTCTGCATTTGATTGTATTTGTTTCCATGAAATACGACCTATTCGTCTGTATATCCACATCTCCAGGGCTTCTTTACGACTTTCTAGTTGCTTGTTCAATGTCCAGGCTTCCGAGCCATACAGTAGCGTTGAATATACGTAGCATTTGACAATTCTCATTTTTAATGCGTTATTAATCTCTCTAGATGTTAATACTGATTTAATGCTGTTGAAAGAATTTTTGGTCATTCCTATTCTCTTTTTGATTTCCATTTTACTTATGCAATCATCTGTTATTATATGTCCAAGATAAGAGAAACTTGTTACTTTTTCTAGTATTTGCCCGTTTACTAGACTTGTCCTTTTCACTGCTAATTATCATAGTTTTTGTTTTTGAATGTTAATATCTAAGCCACATTCTGCACTGTGCCTGTTTACTTCTTCCACTAGGTCTTGCAACTCTTGTTCACTTTCTGCTAGTAACAGGGTATCTTCAGCATATCTATGATTATGATTCTTCCATTGATGCTGAGTCCAGGCATTTCAGCTTGTTTAAAAATACTTTGTGTATAGGTTGAAGAGTCTTGGGGATAGTACACATCCCTGCCGTACTCCTCTTTTTATCTCTACAGGTGACGAATAGTTATTACCGCATCTAACAGACGCCACTTGTTCCCAGCACAAGTTACTAAGTCTGATGCCCTTTCCGTCTACTCCTATATCTTCAAGGCACGTAATTAGTCGTTCATGTTGTACTCTATCAAAAGTTTTCTTGTAATCTATAAAACAAACATATATACTTTTTTTAACTGCTATATATTTTTCAATTAACATCCTCAAACAGATAATTGCTTCTCTGATGCCGCTGTTTTTGCGGAACCCAAATTGTTCTTCAGCTACTTCATCTATTTTATGTTGAATTCTTTCTTGTATGACCTTGAGTAGTATCTTAGTTATGTGGCTCATTAAGCTAATAGTTCTGTACTCCTCACACTCAACAGCTCTTGGCTTCTTGGCTTGAAAGAGTGAGAGAGAGAGAGAGAGAGCTGAGCAGATGCATGTCATGTAACACGCATGTTATGTAACACGCGAATCCATATGTTTGTGTATTCTCATCTGTCATATTATAAGTTAAATACCATTTGATTTTATCATGTATAATCTAAACTTATGTTCATTACTATAGTTTGAGTGAGAGAGTGAGTTAGTGTGAATGAGAGACAATGAGTGAGCGTGAGAGTGAATGAGTGAGCGTGAGAGTGAATGAGTGAGCGGAAGAGTGAATGAGTGAGCGGGAGAGTGAATTAGTGAGAGTGAATGAGTGAGCGGGAGAGTGAATGATTGAGCGGGAGAGTGAATGAGTGAGCGGGAGAGTGAATGAGTGAGCGTGAGAGTGAATGAGTGAGTGTGAGAGTGAATGAGTGAGCGTGAGTGATTGAGTGAGCGTGAGAGTGAATGAGTGAGAGTGAATGAGTGAGCGTGAGAGTGATTGAGTGAGCGTGAGAGTGAATGAGTGAGAGTGAATGAGTGAGCGTGAGAAGGAATGAGTGAGCGTGAGAGTGAATGAGTGAGCGTGAGAGTGAATCAGTGAGCGGGAGAGTGAATGATTGAGCGTGAGAGTGAATGAGTGGGCGTGTGAGTAAATGAGTGAGAGTGAATGAGTGAGCGGCAGAGTGAATGAGTGAGCGGGACAGTGAATGAGTGAGCGTGAGAGTGAATGAGTGAGCATGAGAGTGAATGCGGGAGAGTGAATGAGTGAGCGGGAGAGTGAATGATTGAACGGGAGAGTGAATGAGTGAGCGGGAGAGACAGAATGAGTGAGCGTGAGAGTGAATGAGTGAGCGGGAGAGTGAATGAGTGAGCGGGAGAGTGAATGAGTGAACGGGAGAGTGAATGAGTGAGCGGGAGAGTGAATGAGTGAGAGTGTGTGTGTGTGAGTGAATGAGTGAGAGTGAGAGTGAATGAGAGAGAGAGAGAGAGAGAGTGTGTGTGGTGTGTGTGTGTGTGTGTGGGACGCGCTGGCATCACTACTTTTACGTCACATACTTTTTATGTACACATTTTTCTCCATGTTTAGCCTTGTTTATGTTTACAACATTCATTTCACAATGTTTATTTTTCTTCCTATGTAAATGTATAATGCTCTTGATGAACGAAAGACGAGTGATTGGAAGGGCCGAATGTAAGACGGGCCTGCGCGCCCAATTTGTGACCCTAATAAAGTTGATTTGATTTGATTTGATTTCTTCGGTAGTGTGATGAAAATGGATGTTTTCACGTCCTTGGTGATGTACCCAATATTATATATATCATTACATAATTCTGTGATAGTTTCAATGCCAAAGCTGGAGAAGGATTTTATCTCTGTTATCTTGTCATGACCTTCTTTCGTCTTTTTAATAGCCATTTCTACTTCAGCCATTAATATTTTTGGTTCATCTTGAGTATTATACAATGTTGATCCATTGACCCTGTTAAATAGTAATAGTGCTTTGATGATGCTGACCTCCTAGGATTCTGTTAATGCTTCTTTTGTCTTTATGCAGTCATTACTTCATTGTTGTGTACTGTTTTATCACTTATTTCTGTCATAATTCTTTTTGCAATTTTTCAGGATTTCCATGTTACTGGTGTTTGACATTTGACTTTATTACTGCTGTTTTGAGTTTTATTCACTTGTTCCTAAAGTTTATCCACTTGTTCCTGAGCTTATCATAAACTTAACATTGTTGCTATCAGGCAATCTCATGGTTTTTATCTGCCAAACTTCCCTTGGGGCCACTCATTATGCTGAATGTTAAATGACCAAACATACATACCACAAGAGTAAGACTGTTTATCAGAAATCTGGCACTATATATATATATTCACATGTGAAAGTACTATTGTTGCTTTTATTACGTCATTAAAAATTATCTTCAGCTTTCCATATCACCCTCTTATCAGATGCATGCTGATTTAGCTTTAGGGTGTAGCATTAGCTTTTCCAGTATAATTAATATATGGTGCTTTATGCTGTGCAGTGTATAGCCATAGGAATTTGTAATATCATTTCTTTAGAGCATCAGTTTCTTTTATTCCATTTGTATGCCGATTTCAAAATAGTTTATATTTGTTTCAACTTCAAATTGTGCATACTGCATATCTAGTCCTGGGTCTGTTCCTCTATAGATTCTCAAATGGTATTTAAAATCGTTTATCACATTTTAGCAATTGACTGAGTTATTGTTGGTTATTCACCAGCATCACCACCTTGTGTTTACTCATTACAACAGCCTGCTATTGTACTGTTGACTTTTGGAAACTGGCTGTCATTGATGAAAGATGTAAATTTAATTTTTCACAGCTTTACCTTCTCTTGGCTTTCTCCTTTCTCATTCTTAATCTGTAGTTCCAGAAGCGCAATAGATGCGGTATTTGTCCTGTATGTCAAATTCATTTTGTTATGTTAACTTTGATTGTTACAGCCCACATCCTATGTGTGAGAGCAATTGACTAGTTACAGAATATTGCAATATATAAACATACTGTAACTTATGTGTGCTTCTAGACCCATCTTTGCTGCCAGAAACCTCAAGAAACCAGGTGTTTTTGTTCCATCGGTTTGTTGTGACGTCTCTTGGCAAGGGGAAAGAAAATAGTATCTGCTTATTGGGAATAATTATGACTGGATCCAGTCTAAACTTTTATCTGTCAAAATATGAATTAGTTTTGGTGAAACAGTGAGCCTCTGACATATACACTGAATGAATTAAGCAGAGACAACTTGGCATTGGTTGATATGAGAGGTTATATCTATAGTTGTATTGGATGCATGACCTGCAGGAAGTTCACTTTTTGATCTATCAAATGCTCTTCAGTTTTATCTTTTAGTATTTGTCACCAGCTTGTTTAAATTTAAAACTTGACTGCAATGTTGTTTAAAGAGTAAGTAAATAGTCCACTTCCTAGCCATGCTCGTTCAGACTTCACCTGAAGTAGCATGACTGTGAATCTGATTACATAAGCTGTTCCACTGATCCAAGTAGACCTGATGTCTACCATCTAGTCATTGCTAACTAGATAGACCAACCTTCTTGTGAGGTTAAAGTGCCTGTCTTGTTTGTTGCTTCTTGCATTGTTTTCCCTCATACTCCAAGAAATGTATTTATTCCAGCATCTGCCCTCAATGTTAGAGCTACTGTAGTATTATAGTTTACATTGTGCATGTCAGTCGGTATATTGTTTTTACTAGTGCTGTCATATAGTTGAAATCATTATTGCAGAACGTTTTGTTCCAAAAAGCACAATCACACCATCTTGTTTCATATGATAGTTGAAACGGCATCTTTTTAACTTTAAACTCCAAAATTACTATTTGTATACATCGCAGACTACATAAAATATCAGAAATCACTTCAGGCGCCAGTAAGCCTTAAACATCTACTTTACTAGTATTTCTGCTGACCATTTCATTCAGCATAGCACCAGATTACGAGCTTTCTGAATTGATTTTGCGAGCATTTTACAAACTGATTTTCATTGTCCCAATTCTATTTACCTCTGCTTCTGTTAGCACTGTGGCTAAATTTCTGTGTGTAGCACTGTAGCTAAATGTCAATGTTTGTAAATGGTGCTCTCATCATTGCCTGCTGGATACTCACCTTTATTTAATGTTCTGTGTCCTTTCTTTGTCTAGTGCCCTTAACCTTGGACAGTCTTTGCCTTGTTCTTCCAGTAACCATGCCCTCCATGGCAGTTCTAAGTTGCTGTGGCCAGAGTATTTTATTTCTGAGACAGGATACTGTCTTGGCCAGTTTCTTCAATGTTTAGATCTCCAAGATCTTGGAGAATTGTAATTTGTCTTCTTGATTGTTATGATTGTGGATTTCCTTCCTAAAATGAACAAGCTCAGAAATAAGAGTGTATAGTACAATAATTGTTAGCTTGTATTAGATTTCGAAAAGCTTGACAGATGTGAGCTGAAGACTGATTGGTGTGAAACATGGGGTTGAAGTATACATGTACTCGCTTGTATATCTTTAATCATACAAGTTCTGTGCCTTTTCCAGTGACATAACTGGTGTATCTGCTACAGTACTGACTAAAAATGGCAACATTTTATTGTAACATACTAAGCATGGTGTTTTTTGCTGTGCATGTTGTTCCATGCTTTAATGTATCCTTCAATGCTCACATATTTTCATTTTGTTAGTACATTTTTCCTCTAGGTTTAATTTCTCATGTTCCTAAAAATCTGTCTACATCGTTGTTTAATATAGTTATCTGTACAAGATATTGGGATTTTTCTCAAGGTCTCCACTGCTTATTAGCTGCTCTTCTTCTCAGCTTGCCTGCTTAGTGCCCATGTTTACACGCACATTATAAGTTCAATATAGCACTAACATTTTTACTGCAGACAGCTTTTTATTTATGAACATGGTTTCCATCTTGTAAAAGGCAACTTTTGCCACGATGATTCTTCTTTCCAAGGCACCTTGTCAGATTCGATGGCTGTTCCAATCTAATTGTACTGATTTACGTATGTTCCCATTTCTTGTAATACTGCATTATCTTGGAGATGACCATAATTTGTTTATCAATTCTAACCCTAGCTCAGTGTGTACAATACCAGAACTCGATGGTTGCAGATGCTGTTAAATGTATGCAGTCAATACTGCATCATCTGCACACATATCTTGTATTGTCCTCCGATGGTGATTCCTGTCTTAAATTTCTAAATTTCAATACACAAGGGATATGGGTCTGGAGACTTTACGCATCCCTGTTACACACCTCTTTGACTGATAATGGGTAGTCTTGTTTGTATTTTCTTCTCTATGCATGATCATTCTTAGCCAAATATTCGTCATACTAATTTTTGAATGTTAATCACATTCTAAGGTTTGTCACAGCCCATATTACACCCGATGAGTAATCAAATATATCTTACAACTACGTGCCCGGGTTTGCGTACTGCTCGGCGCATTCGTGGTGCGTACCATTTATATGGGGACAGAACGGAAGACTTGGTTGTTATGATGGTTAGTGATTAGGATAGCGTTGGGGAACGGTTTTGCTTTAGAACCTTATATTATTAGTTACGGGGCTGTTTTGGATAGGCATAGAATACTTAACAGGATCAGCGGGGTGTATGATTATCTGGGAATAGGGATGTAATTCAGTTTATTTGTGCTAATAATCATTAAACATTAGTTTTAATGTTATAACAGCTGTGTTGCTGTTTGTTTCCTATGACAACCATTTCGGGGCGGTTCGGTGGCATTAGTATTACTTTGTCATACGCCATAGGTTTGTCAAGGTTCCTAAATTCTTCAGAATTTTAATGACCATAGATTACATATAAGTGAGGAGGTATATGTCCAATACAACATGCGAATATACTTAACACACTATTTAAATTATGGCTTCATTTACACTTGACACATACATTTTCTGGATAGTCTGCTTGAGAATGTCCATTGTACAGACAATGGAAAAGTTGCTACACTGCATTCTACTAGAATACACCTGAGTTTAACCCTCCCCCCCCCCTCCAAAAAAAAGTAGAAAAGGTAAACATACACAAGAATGCCATGATGGCGTTGTTCTGCAGTTGCATACAGTAGTGTTATCCCAGTTGGCTAGTGTCAGTAGTGTTATCCCCGTTGGCTAGTGTCAGTAGTGTTATCCCTGTTGGCTAGTGTCAGTAGTGTTATCCCAGTTGGCTAGTGTCAGTAGTGTTATCCCAGTTGGCTAGTGTCAGTAGTGTTATCCCAGTTGGCTAGTGTCAGTAGTGTTATCCCAGTTGGCTAGTGTCAGTAGTGTTATCCCAGTTGGCTAGTGTCAGTAGTGTTATCCCAGTTGGCTAGTGTCAGTAGTGTTATCCCAGTTGGCTAGTGTCAGTAGTGTTATCCCAGTTGGCTAGTGTCAGTAGTGTTATCCCAGTTGGCTAGTGTCAGTAGTGTTAACCCAGTTGGCTAGTGTCAGTAGTGTTATCCCAGTTGGCTAGTGTCAGTAGTGTTATCCCAGTTGGCTAGTGTCAGTAGTGTTATCCCAGTTGGCTAGTGTCAGTAGTGTTATCCCAGTTGGCTAGTGTCAGTAGTGTTATCCCAGTTGGCTAGTGTCAGTAGTGTTATCCCAGTTGGCTAGTGTCAGTAGTGTTATCCCAGTTGGCTAGTGTCAGTAGTGTTATCCCAGTTGGCTAGTGTCAGTAGTGTTATCCCAGTTGGCTAGTGTCAGTAGTGTTATCCCAGTTGGCTAGTGTCAGTAGTGTTATCCCAGTTGGCTAGTGTCAGTAGTGTTATCCCAGTTGGCTAGTGTCAGTAGTGTTATCCCAGTTGGCTAGTGTCAGTAGTGTTATCCCAGTTGGCTAGTGTCAGTAGTGTTATCCCAGTTGGCTAGTGTCAGTAGTGTTATCCCAGTTGGCTAGTGTCAGTAGTGTTATCCCAGTTGGCTAGTGTCAGTAGTGTTATCCCAGTTGGCTAGTGTCAGTAGTGTTATCCCAGTTGGCTAGTGTCAGTAGTGTTATCCCAGTTGGCTAGTGTCAGTAGTGTTATCCCAGTTGGCTAGTGTCAGTAGTGTTATCCCAGTTGGCTAGTGTCAGTAGTGTTATCCCAGTTGGCTAGTGTCAGTAGTGTTATCCCAGTTGGCTAGTGTCAGTAGTGTTATCCCAGTTGGCTAGTGTCAGTAGTGTTATCCCAGTTGGCTAGTGTCAGTAGTGTTATCCCAGTTGGCTAGTGTCAGTAGTGTTATCCCAGTTGGCTAGTGTCAGTAGTGTTATCCCAGTTGGCTAGTGTCAGTAGTGTTATCCCAGTTGGCTAGTGTCAGTAGTGTTATCCCAGTTGGCTAGTGTCAGTAGTGTTATCCCAGTTGGCTAGTGTCAGTAGTGTTATATCAGTTGGCTAGTGTCAGTAGTGTTATCCCAGTTGGCTAGTGTCAGTAGTGTTATCCCAGTTGGCTAGTGTCAGTAGTGTTATCCCAGTTGGCTAGTGTCAGTAGTGTTATCCCAGTTGGCTAGTGTCAGTAGTGTTATCCCAGTTGGCTAGTGTCAGTAGTGTTATCCCAGTTGGCTAGTGTCAGTAGTGTTATCCCAGTTGGCTAGTGTCAGTAGTGTTATCCCAGTTGGCTAGTGTCAGTAGTGTTATCCCAGTTGGCTAGTGTCAGTAGTGTTATCCCAGTTGGCTAGTGTCAGTAGTGTTATCCCAGTTGGCTAGTGTCAGTAGTGTTATCCCAGTTGGCTAGTGTCAGTAGTGTTATCCCAGTTGGCTAGTGTCAGTAGTGTTATCCCAGTTGGCTAGTGTCAGTATTGTTATCCCAGTTGGCTAGTGTCAGTAGTGTTATCCCAGTTGGCTAGTGTCAGTAGTGTTATCCCAGTTGGCTAGTGTCAGTAGTGTTATCCCAGTTGGCTAGTGTCAGTAGTGTTATCCCAGTTGGCTAGTGCCAGTAGTGTTATCCCAGTTGGCTAGTGCCAGTAGTGTTATCCCAGTTGGCTAGTGCCAGTAGTGTTATATCAGTTGGCTAGTGTCAGTAGTGTTATCCCAGTTGGCTAGTGTCAGTAGTGTTATCCCAGTTGGCTAGTGTCAGTAGTGTTATCCCAGTTGGCTAGTGTCAGTAGTGTTATCCCAGTTGGCTAGTGTCAGTAGTGTTATCCCAGTTGGCTAGTGTCAGTAGTGTTATCCCAGTTGGCTAGTGTCAGTAGTGTTATCCCAGTTGGCTAGTGTCAGTAGTGTTATCCCAGTTGGCTAGTGTCAGTAGTGTTATCCCAGTTGGCTAGTGTCAGTAGTGTTATCCCAGTTGGCTAGTGTCAGTAGTGTTATCCCAGTTGGCTAGTGTCAGTAGTGTTATCCCAGTTGGCTAGTGTCAGTAGTGTTATCCCAGTTGGCTAGTGTCAGTAGTGTTATCCCAGTTGGCTAGTGTCAGTAGTGTTATCCCAGTTGGCTAGTGTCAGTAGTGTTATCCCAGTTGGCTAGTGTCAGTAGTGTTATCCCAGTTGGCTAGTGTCAGTAGTGTTATCCCAGTTGGCTAGTGTCAGTAGTGTTATCCCAGTTGGCTAGTGTCAGTAGTGTTATCCCAGTTGGCTAGTGTCAGTAGTGTTATCCCAGTTGGCTAGTGTCAGTAGTGTTATCCCAGTTGGCTAGTGTCAGTAGTGTTATCCCAGTTGGCTAGTGTCAGTAGTGTTATCCCAGTTGGCTAGTGTCAGTAGTGTTATCCCAGTTGGCTAGTGTCAGTAGTGTTATCCCAGTTGGCTAGTGTCAGTAGTGTTATCCCAGTTGGCTAGTGTCAGTAGTGTTATCCCAGTTGGCTAGTGTCAGTAGTGTTATCCCAGTTGGCTAGTGTCAGTAGTGTTATCCCAGTTGGCTAGTGTCAGTAGTGTTATCCCAGTTGGCTAGTGTCAGTAGTGTTATCCCAGTTGGCTAGGAACTAGTCCTGGCAGTGATTAGTGCTGCTAAGTTTTGTTTAATTCGCAACAGACAGGATTTTTTCCCCAACCATCAGGCTTATGAAAATGTGTACTTCAGAAATGTCCTGAGTAGTCTGGGAAGTACAGGTGAAGGGAACTGGCCACTCCACCTCATGTCATGGCCTAGAATATGTGAAGGCTATCACTTCATACCCTGACCCTTCCCCAGTGGCAGTATTTATAGGACTGCCTTCACATTTTTCCAAAAGATTCTCCAATGCATCAAACACTGAAGTGGGTTATATACTTACATGTTTAACCACATATTTCATTGTCTCCACTAAGTCCACAACTGTTTACATTTTGTATTTGGTTGCGCATTCACCCTGTGACTAGAAAATGGCAATGAAATCTATACTTATAATGCAAATGCTTTTGTGATTGTTCCAGACCTGTATCAACTGGTCCATGGCATGGTTTCTCTCACCTTGTTTTTAGCACCATTGATCAGTTGCATTAATGCCACTGATTTAATATATATTTTCTCTACACTTGTTACTTTATTTCATCTAGTTCTTAATTTCGTCTAGTTTTATAATTACAGTACTGATAGGCATGAATTTCATAATTATATTATTTGAAATAGCAAGTTTATATATAACTTTATACAACTCTTCGTACCTTGATGTTCTTTCTTCACAGCAGATCACACTATGGTAATTAAAATAAATTTTTACTTTTATAGTAAAGTTGGCAGCATGATCAGACATGGTTAGTGCCAAATATTCCTTCTGGTATATTTCATGAGACTATTATATACTAGAACCAGTTTTTATTGAAGGTTTAAAGTGAATGGTAAACAATTCATTTTGTATACACCTACACTAGTTATTACATGTGAACCTTTATCAATGCCCCAATCACAACCTATAGCTCACATTATACATCGTCTGAATACATTAAAATCTATATCCCAGTGTTTAAACATAATACGTTAAAATTTATACATCACATAATAGCGTCTCATTAAAATAAAATCTGTATCCTTCATTACTAAGAATGAGGCTAATGAAACTAGAACATTATGTAAAACAATAAGAAAGAGGCCACTTTTTTGTCATGTGATAATATAGGCATCGGAGAACATGTGACAACTGGAAAGATCGAGGGGAAGAGAGATAAAGGCAGACCAAGGGAAATAATGCTGGATGGATTGCGACGGTGGCATGGAGGAATATAAACGATAGAGTTGATCCTGAAAACCAAAGGCCGAGATCTGTGGGGAGTCATGAACACCTACGCCGGTCAGCATGGCACTTGATGATGATGATCCTTCATTATAAATTGTCTAATTACATATAATATATAGTTCACATTATACATCACATAATTTATACCTAACATATCCTATAGCTGACACTGTAGTCTCATTACATTACATACAGTCCTCGCATTCATCAGTGTCTCATTACATGTCTGTCTTCACCATATTACACAAATTGATAGCAGGTAGTATGCTGGTTAGTAAGTGGTTAATATGCTTGTCTACCGAGAGGATGCACCGACTTTAATCCATTTTTCTTAAGAATGCAATCTACATCATTGTTTTTCTCCCAAGCCTAAAATAGGTAGTGACTAATTTTTAGAATTTGTAAATACCTTTTCTGGTAAAGAGGAGCTGGTAACTCCCATTTTCAAGAATATAACGGCCCATTGCTTCACAATTGTGCAACCATTTCTGTTCTGACATTTACCTTAAACTGTCCATGATCTCATACATCCTGCAGTATCTTGTGCCTCACACTAACATATATTCCTTACACTATACATTTCAACCTTGCACTTTTATACATTTGTCCTTCACATTGTTTGCTTCATAACTTCTGCCTCTCACTGATCACTCAGTACATAATTTTCAACCTATACCGATCTGTATTTTACATTAGCACACATGCCCCACGTTTGCATAAGCCTCAGATTTAAGGAAATGCCTTTCGTTATGCCAGGATTAAGTGAAACATATTAATGCATGCTTAAAATTATCTTGTAAATTTATGTTGGATACCTAAATAAGTTGGATATGCCCATATTTACTCTGAAATAGACTAAAGGAAAACAAAAACACATTAGAAACAGAACAGTAGTCAGCACAGAGAGCATGCACATTTACCAAGGTTACATGCTGGTGCGAACTACAAGTTGGCTGAACTACAGTGCCTTAGATGGTTGACAAAACGAATATTTTGGGGACGTGAAGACATGACTATTAAGGGAAAAGATCATTATGGATGGAAGTCAATAGGGTTCAGGACGTGGTAATTCATTCTCAAATTTTGAGAAATTGAACTCAGATCAGTGACTCCGTGATGAGCATATTTCGTGTAATTACCTACTGAATGTATGTCAGTTTTTTAAGGAACTCCAATTGTGGCCTGTACTCTCAGACAGAACTGAAACAGAGGCCCATACTCTCCACACAGCTGCATCTCTAATAGTGGAAAGTGCTGCACAACAAAATGGGAACTGCAGTGACCATTCTCATCTAGCTAGAAAACATAGCAATGACTCGAGCTCAACTAGGAAAGTTGTCAAAGCGACTTTTGCTAATTAAAGTCATTGCAATAGTCGTCCCTTGCTAAAAGTTGACTTCAATAGTAACAATTGCTCCACACACTAGTCATTAGGAGTGGTCTCTTCATTTCAGCCTGAAATTATATCATGTAAAATTGTTGGGCACTGAATCAATGGATCATAATCTAGAGGCTGCATGTACAGTTAAATTACAAACCTAAACTAATCATGATGAGGAAGAGAAGCAAATAGATGTAGTTTAGCCAATGGTGCCAGCATTAATTCTACAAATCTTGTACAGATTGATCTTCATGGATTCTTTGAATAATGCTGGTAAATTGCTGTTAATTTTTGGACATCTTGTGGCAAATGTGTTTGAGAAGTGAAAAGTAGTATTTGCGTTTCAATTTTCATCCTTTTTCTTAGTAATTGCACTATTGCTACAGGGAATGGCATTGAATTTTCAGTTGAAACTTGTTAAATATTTACATAGCTACAAATAGTAGTGAATAATTCATTTTGTTTATATTATCGCTCCTTTCACTTTCTTCAACAATCACTTAGCGTACTTTTAAGTTTGCACTAACATTTCATGCTTTCTGTACAAGTTTACATTTTCGTTACTGTAGATAGGTTATAACAAAGACAATATGAGCATAGTTTGTGTTTGTGGCTTCCCCCCCCCCCCCCCCACTCCACTAAGCTTGTTTTGGCATAGCTACATTCTGTTAATACACTAAAGTGTAAGCAGAAATTATAAGCTAATACTTTGCGTAAAAATCTTGTGTAAAATTGTTCTTGCGCATTATTTAAAGTGATGATGTCAGACATAATTTTATGGTAATTATCACTCAGTATCTACTGAACTTGAAACATACATAGTGAACATAGCTATTTTAAGATACTAAATCATGTTATAAAAGAAATAACCCGGACGGCTGAATTTCTCAGCATTCAGGTATTTTTGTTTGACCAAAAATTGGCCATTTTTGTTTGTTTGCTTGCTTGACTATGTGTACTTGTAATTTGTATTCTGACTGGTTTAAACAATACTTTGAGTCGGACATATTGGATGACATTTTGTATTTTTCTGACAAATCCTTTATTAATAAAAAGTAATTTAAATATCAGTGTTTGCCTTTCGTTAATATCCACGTCTTATTGCCGAAGATGACAGTTTCGGAAAAACGTTTGTATGCATACGTCATTTTAACTCTTTGGCTTCTAGACAATGGGTGGTTTTAGATGTTTGCAGCCATTGTGTAATTTTCTCTCAAATATTGCATTTGGTCGGTATATCCAAAATATCTGGTTTCCAATTATGAATGAGTGTGTGTGTATGTGTGTGTGTGTGTATGTGTATATGTGTAAGCTACTTCAAAAAACTGGTCACGGTTGTTAAAAGCGAAAAATGGGCAGAGGTGTGTCAAAGAGTAAGCACAGACAAGTCACTGAAATTGTTCTGGCGACTACATAAAAGCATGAGTGGTGTAGTCAAGAATAAGAGCATTTCTGACTTCCAAGGTGCTGACCTCATCTGGCAGAGGACTGACGAGGACAAGGGCAAAGCCCTCTTTGAACGCTACCTTGAGCAAAGCAACCAGACAGACATGGGAGGCCGAAATCTGGCCAAGGAGGTCACCTCAGACAGATGCAAGGCCCAGGACACTTCGGATGAAGACACAGTGACAGTGAAAGAAATCAAGGCTGTGCTTCGACGATCAAAAAACAGTGCTCCAGGTCCTGATGGCATAAGATACGATGACATTAATAGGTGTACCGACAATGAGCTAGAGAAACTAGCAGACATGTACAACAACAGTATAGGGGGTGCTAGCATCAAGGAGGAATGGTTACACAGCTATCTGATTCCCTTGCCGAAGCCTGACAAAGACCACAAAAAAATTCAGGGATATCGAATTATAACCATGCAGAATACAATAGGCAAGCTGCTGGAGAAGGTAATTGCCAAGAAAATATCAAGCCAACTAGAGAGGCAAGGTGTTTTCCCACCCACCCTGGATGGGTACCGTCCAAACAGGGAAACCTGGACCAATGCAGCAGTCTTTGCCCAGGATGTCTATGAAGGTTTCCACTCAGGCACTGAAACCGTTGCTGCAGCGATTGATCTTGAGGACGCATACAACAGAGTACCACTGGATTTTTTAATGTTTCAGCTTCTCGAACTAAACATAAGTCCATTCCTCCTTAGTTGGATCGCTGCAGCCCTCTTCCAACGGAAAGTAGTTTTTAGATGTGGCAGTTGGACTTCGGAACCAACAATATTATATCCTGGCCTACCACAGGGATCACCATTATCTCCGGTACTGTTCAACGCCTACACAGTGAGAATCACCAGTGAGCAGATCACTGGACCTGGCAGGACATTGTCATATGCCGATGATGTTTTAGTGTATCGTCAGGGGAAGGATAGAGAGGAGGTTGCTGTGGAACTACAAACCGAACTCAATCGCATAAGTACTTGGTGTGATGAAGCTGGGGCAATGGTCAACCCAACAAAGGCAACAGTGACTTGGTTCTCGTTGAATAATCATATTGTCAACACTCCAACACCAACTGTAATGCTGTGTTCAGAGATGGTGGAAAGAACGCAGGCAATGAATTACCTGGGGATACGGTTTGATCGAAGCCTTGCTTATAATGTGCACATAGACCAGGTGATAACAAAGGCCAAGCGGGGTTTGGCAGCGATGCGGGTGATGGCGGCAGCAAACTGTGAGCAGCGCCATCTATGTCTTCTGTACGAGGGGTTGGTCATGTCTGTTTTGGAGTATGCAATGGCAATCCTGACTCTCAGCCATAAGCAGATAGAACGGATGGAAAGGATACAGAATGAAGCTATGCGCATTATTCTTGGATGTACAAGAGATACAGCATGCAGGGCGATGCGCTACCTTCTTGGGTTTCCAACCATTGAAGAGAGAATACAAGATTGCAGGGCACGCGCCTACCTCAGAATTAACGCTAACACACAACATCCACTGCATAGTGAAATTAGGAAGGTGAAGGGCAGCAGGTTAAAAAGAGGACGGTCGTGGATGGGTCAAGCCGAAGACATTCTTCAACAGGTGTGTTCACTTGAGGACTTAGAACCTGGCGAGGAGTGGGTGCAAGTGCCAACAGACTTCTGCACATCCTTTTCAGTTTGCATCCAACTTGACAGAAAATGCAGACAAGAAAATCCGGCTGCTGTTGAGGCTGAAGTACAAGTGTTGATTTTCGAGAATTCGCTAGACGGTGACGCGGTCATCTACACAGATGGGTCGGTCGTCCGACATGTGAGAAGCTCATGGGCCTTTACAGCTCGGGCCGGAGGGAGAATTGTGAAGGAGGACTCTGGTGCTTTTACTGAAACCACAAGTAGCCTGACCATGGAAGTCATGGCAGTAAGTAAATCAATAACATGGCTCGAGACACAGACATTCACTAGGGCTTGTTTCCTTAGCGACTCAATGAACATGATCAAGAGGATAGAGGAGGGGTCGATCCGAAGAGAATGGTTGCTGCCTCTGGAGCGGTCTCGACTGGCAAAGATTAGTTTCATCTTCGTGCCAGGGCATGCGGGAGTACAAGGAAATGATCGGGCTGACAAGCTCGCAGGTGAGGCTACTATGGAGGGCGGACGCGCCATGGACCAGGCCGACATTCTGAATGCTCTACGAGAAGTAAGACTTTTGCGAGAACCAAGTGATGACTGTGAATCTACAACAATGGCCAGACTGCGAGAGCAGCAAATTAAAAGAGGTGTGGCCAAACAAGAACACTACGCAGGAAGCCAAAGAAGATTGATAAACCAACACAGAACTGGCGTCGTTAGCCGCTACACGCTGCGGGATTTGCTGAGGAGGGGATCCGAGCACTTATGGACTGAATGGTTCGATGTGCAATGAGGATGATCTGTCGACTAACTAACTAACTATGTGTATATGTGTGTATATGTATATATATATATATATATATATATATATATATATATATATATATATATATATATATATATATATATATATATATATTCATTCTATTTAGTGCATTTGTTTGTTGTTAAACCGACTGGGGTAAAATTACTACAGATGCTAGGACAAAGATTAACATAGCACTTGAATAAAAGATGGTGGCCATAAACATTGGTGTTTGAAAAAAAGAAGTACCACACCATAAATTATAGAAAATTGTGATCCAGCAGTGATATTCTCTCTCCCCCCCCCCCCTCCCCCACCCACCTTTCCACTGCACTTTGTTTTAGAATTATTTAGTTGGCATTTCTTTGGTGTTTAAATCTTCACGCCAATGTGCTTGCCATGGCCCCTAAACCTCGCTTTCTCCTTTGAAGACATCTAAGGTTGTTGCAGCTGCCTTAGTTAACACAGCATGTCTGTAAAGTATATTCCAATTACATGTAAAGTTATACTGGGTTTAAATGTCCACAGTACTTTTTACGCTTGCCCACATTCCACTAGTAACATGTAGAAATGTATCTACAGATTAACTATCATGTCTAGATCTTAACAGATTGTATTTAACAGTCATGTCTAGATTTCAAGTTTCTGATTGCAAATATTTCCAGAATTATCTGCTTCAGATATCAAATAGCTTTCTGATAATCTATCTTCAGGTTTCATCGGGGTCAGTTGTCATTGTCCAGAGATTTCAAATGAGTAATTGTCTACATCTTTGATTTGACTACACAAAGGCTTTCAGTAAAGTAAGACATGTTGACATGATAAACAAATCTGATCTCCAAATTGATAGGAAAGACCTTACCACTTATAAAAAACATTGAAAATAAGCTGCCATGAAAATTGATAATGAAGTAGGTCAAAATGGTGTAATTATTCAGATATTTTCCCTATGTAGTGAAATAACGCCGGCTTCTTGGCCTAGAGGTTAGCGACTTTTCTCCGTAATCTCGTATACTCTCGTAAGTAACGTGACGACGGTGAGAATCAGCAGTGGTTCGAATGGCGTCGGTAACTTAGGGATATGTGAGCCGGCCGCTCAGAAAGCAATGGCAAACTACTGAGCGTAATCTTGCCAAGAAATCAACAATCAGCTGAAAGATGCTAACAGCAGCAATGTCCTGTAAAGGATATGCAAATTTTTTTTTTTGTGAAATAAAAGAAAAGGCATTCGATAGAGTAGATAGAAACAAGCTGTGGGAAATCCTTAAACAGTAGGCCTATGGAGTGAGAACACATCTAATGAATCTATGTATAAGCTTATACAACAGTGAATGCGTAGTGGGAGCAACTGGAGGACATTCAGAACCCTTCACCATAAGATCCGGAGTACGACAATGTTGTGTCCTGTCCCCTCTTGTTGCTAACATATATATATATATATATATATCTATATATACACAGCATATGTAAAGAAACCAGTCAGAGACAGCAAGAATACCGCATGACGAGAACAGAAGGCGAAGCATCTGCAAATCTAACCATTAGAGAACTGTTTGCAGACGACCAAGCACTAATAGCAAAATCAGAAGCTGAATTACACAACCACATGAATAGTCTACACGAAATGTTTAGAGAACATAACATGAAAATTAGCACAAGCAAAACAGAGGTAATTACTAACTAAAGAACAAACAATTCACCTAAACGAACATCCTTTGAAACAAATAGTTTCAAGTACCTAGTAAGTATATCATCATCAAATGGCAGATTAGAAGACGAGATCTAAATTAGGTGCAATAAGGCAAATCAACTCCTTGGACAAATGGCACCAATACTAAAGAACACTTTACAACACAATCTTCCTACCAACTCTTTGCTACCAATGCCAAACCTGGACAATGACAGAAAAAGAGAAAAGAAAAATCACAACATAAATGAGATTCCTGAGAAGAATACTCAACGTATCAAGAAGAGATAAGATCAGAAATGAAGAAATCAGGACTAAAGTGGGGGTTAAAGCAGCACTAGATTTTATTAGAAAGCAGCAAGTCAAATGGTTTGGCTATGCAAGTAGGTTACCAGTCAACAGCATACCACAACAAGCAATGATGTACAGACCAGATGGAAACAGAGGAAGAGGCCGACCACGTAAACGTTGGACGGAGGGAATAGCAGAGTGCATGGGAATATCGATATATGAAGCCCATAATCGGCCACTCTCACGATGTTTATACTTCACCTCGATACCGCAAGGTACACGAGGAACATGATGAGATGAGTGAAATAACAATTCAGATGATAAGCAGTGATTACAAACAGAATTGCAGCATCTCATAAGTGGTGCCTTATACTTATAATATTCTATAAGTTATAGATATTACAAGAATCACTATGGCAAAAGTCTTCGCAAGATGGAAAACAGACTGGATTGACAGAATAATACGCATGTTTGTGTCCTAAGGGATTCAATGAACATGATCCGAATTATATGCTTGAATCGGTTTTACCCATGTTTGTGTCTTGAATGATTCAATGAGCATGATCTGAATCATATGCTTGAATAGTTTTATCCATGTTTGTGTCCCGAGTGATTCAGTGAGCATGATCCGAATCGTATGCTGGAATCACAGAATTATATCTATTTGTGTCCTGAGTGATTCAATGAGCAGGATCTGAAGGTCGAGGTGAGTTCTGTTTGCTGACAGTGGGAAGAAACGCATATAATCTGTAAATTGATTCAAGATAGTAAACGCGGACAGTCAAGATTGTTTGGGCACATTCTGAGGAGAAATAAACTGGAAAACTTAGTGACAACTGCCAAGACTGATGAGGAAATTAGCAAGGGAAAGGTAGAGATAAAATCTGGTCACACGGCATAATCGAGACAAGAATACACAACTTATCCAACACTGGTGAGAAGACTGAGATGACGAACCATGACAGTGCAAACTTATCGAATCATGGCCACAGATATCAAATATTTAATTACACTGTCATCAATGTGAAAGTGGTTTTCAACTATATAGAGCAACCTAAGCTATTTTAACAATTATCCGTATTAATTAAAGCAGAAGAAATGTAGACCTTGAAGAGGGAAAAAATATTAACCGTCACTGAAAGAACAAGTAACACTTCAGCGCCGACAACTAAGGAATATAGGCGGATTCGCACCCAGCCATGAGCCTAGCGCTCATAGCTTCAGTTGACAAAGGAAATGTATCTTATCTTTTATCTTTATTTTATTAATCACTAGCTGACCCGGCCCGGCGTTGCCAGGCACCTGGCTGGGAGCGTCTAATTGAATTCATATAAGTAGTCATTATATATTCAAATACATTTCTCTAAGCGCACATAGTACGCGTTCGGCCCCTCCTCCAGTTCCCGTTGCTCGTTTGTTTCTGATGTTCCCGTTCCCGCTGCTCGTCTGTTTCTGATGTTCTAGTTCCCGTTCCCGTTGCTCGTCTGTTTCTGCTGCTCCAGTTCCTATTCCCGTTGCTCGTCTGTTTCAGAAGCTCTTAATGCCTATTTTCTTTCGTGTAAAAATTAAAAATTGATTTTAAACTAACTATTTCAGTTGGATCCGCGGAAGTGAGAACAACATCTGTACAAAATGTCATCTCATTCGGATGGACCTTTGGGGAACGCATAAAGGACACACACACACAAACAAACATTCTCTTCTACTATATATAGTAGAAGCAAAAGATTGGAAGAGAACTATCTTCTTTCCAATAACTAAAAAGGACAACCTGAAAATACTGAACGTAAACCTACCAAGGTATCACGAACACCCAATAAATGCTGGGTTAGCTGCGGCCTACTTCAAAGGATATGTAACTAACTTTCTCTCCAAAAAAAAAGTACATTAAAACATTTAATATGATGTCGAAGAGAAATAAAAGAATAAGTTAGACAATTTTCACTATCTAAAATAGATGCATTACTTTTAGGAAAACTTTGAAATGCCTTAAAGTTTTTATCACTTTGTTTATAACGCATATGACTGTAGATAACATCTTTAAACATTTTATAAAACTTTAAGAAAAATACAACAATTATTTCAATTACATAATATAGCAATGCTACTAAAAGTAATGTCCCTTGATATAACTTTTCTTGTTAAGTCCTCTTGCAATACATCTTTCCTTTTAATTTTGTTTTATTACGTACAAAACTGTTTTTAAACTAACTATTTCAGTTGGATCCGCGGGAGTGAGAACAACATCTGCACATAATTCCATCTCAATCGGATGGACCGTTCGGGAACGCATAAAGGACAAACAAACAAACAAATAAACATTCTCTTTTATATATAACAAGATTTGGCATTTCAGCCTGTTGTATAATGTAAGGAGTCTGAAGATTACCACTTGTTCCGTCTGTAATTTGTACTCTGCTTTATCTTTCTTCAGGCCTGGTTACTCTTATTCCTGTTTGGTTCTATAATTGATCCTTATAAATCTCTTGACCTCAATATTGGTTATGTCTATATTAGGCTTTGTCTTCCGCCTTCCTTTGTCGTTCTGTCAGCTTTATTTCCAGGCATGTTGCTATATGAGGGGATATATTTATTACTTATAACCCTTTTAGACACCAGAATAAAAGGGGAAGGATGTCAGGAGATCCACCAGTTACACGTTTGTCTTTTTTTTTTTTTTTTGCATATCCTTTACAGGGCATCGCTGTCAACACCAGCATCTTTCAGCTGTATGTTGATGTCTTGGCAAGATTACGCTCAGTAGTTTGCCATTGCTTTCTGAGCGGCCGGCTCACATACCCCGTAAGTTACCGATGCGATCCGAACCACTGCTTATTCTCACCGTCATCACGTTACCTTCGAGAGTATACGAGATTACGGAGAAAAGTCGCTAACCTCTAAGCCACGAAGCCGGCACACGTTTGTCTACTCTGGAGATAAACAGCAAGAAAGGGCGTGACACGATGTGGGTATATTCGTTGAACCACGGCTAGCAAGAGGATTATATATATATATATATATATATATATATATATATATATATATATATATATATATATATATATATATATACCAGAAAGAATCATAACAGTGAGATTAAAAGAAACAGTTACAACATATGTACATATACACGCATCATGTAATACAAACAATAATGAGCAAGAATGCGAGGAATTCTACGAAGACATACATGACGTGCTAAACAAAATAGATAAGCAGGACATCATCATAGTTATAGGAGACTTCAATGCAAGGCTAGGACACAAGAGAGCGGGCATGGAAAAACTTATTGGAGCATTTCGAGACCAACATAATGAAAGAAATGATAACAGAAGAAGACTGATAGAGTTATGCAGCCATCACGACCTCTATATAACAAACACATTCTATAAACACAAAGACTCACAAATATACACCTGGTATAAATGGAAGGATCTAGATACTAAAAGCCAATTTGATTTTATATTAACAAGAAATAACAGAAAGAGAAATATATTAAATGCAAGGGCAGTGACCAACTTAAGTATAAACACAGACCACAAAGCAGTCGTTGCTATAATAAGAACCATCAGTAGAAGAAAGGAAAGTCCAGGAAAATACATGCCATGCGAATCAGTAAACTTAAAAAAACCTCAACTACGAGCAGTGAGGGAAAATTATGAGAAAGAAATAACTGAAATCTTTGTAACATTACCTATAGAAAGAAAGACAGTGTAAGAAGAATGGGAGATGATCAATTCAAGCGTTTTAAATACTGCAGAAATAAAATGTGGAATCACGAAAAAACGCAAAACATGGATAAAGAAAATAACAAGCTGGGAAACGTAGAGGTAAAGAAAGCTGTAAAAGACAAAAAGAAAAAAATATAAAAATTGCGATTACATAGAATATAGAATAGCGAGAAGACATGTGAATAGAATAGTAAATAAATAAATGTCTTGCATATCCTTTACAGGACATCGCTGTCAACATCAGCATCTTTCAGCTGATTGTTGATTTTTTGGCAGGATTACACTCAGTGGTTTGCCTTTGCTTTCTGAGCGGCCATTTCACATAACCCGTAAGTTACCGACGCGATTCGAACCACTGCTGATTCTCACCGTTGTCACGTTACTTACGAGAGTATACGAGATTACGGAGAAAAGTAGCTAACCTCTAGGCCAGGAAGCCGGTGAATAGAATAGTAAAGAGAGAAAAACAAAAAGACTGCGGGGAGTATGGAGAAACCCTAAATGAAAACTACAAGGAGGCAACTAGAAATTTCTACAAAAGATAAGTGCAATGAGAACCAGAGGAGAACCCTTTGATCCAACTGAAATAATTAACAGGGAAAATGGAGAACCAATAATTGAACAAAAATAAATCCTAATAAGGTGGAAACAGTACTTCGAACCAACTTCTCGGCATCCCATCAAATAGCACAGGAATTCAAGAAAGCGACACAGATGCCACCGAAGAACTAAAACAAGACATACTGAAAGAAGAAATTATAAAAACCGTCAGATTAGCCCCATTGAACAAATCACCAGGACAAGATGCAATACCAAATGAACTCATTAAAGCAGCAAGGGAAGTAGGAACAGCATGGCTACATAGACTATTCAACCATGTTTGGGTAGAACAACAGACACCACGAGACTGGCGCAACGCCATAATTATCCTAATTTGGAAAACCAAAGGCAGCAGAAGAGACTGCACACAATACAGAGGCATTTCCCTGTTGAGTCATACTGGGGAAATATTTTGAAAAATTCTTGAGAAAAGATTACAAACTACTATATACCTCCAGCTAAGCGAAAGACAACTTGGATGTAGGAAAAACAAAGGATGCACAGATGCCATGTTTGCTCTTAGACAACTTATAAAAAAAATCAATCAAATTCAATGAAACACTCTACTTAGCCTTTGTCGACCAAGAAAAGGCATTTGATAGAGTAGATAGAAACAAGTTGTGGGAAATCTTAAAACAATATGGAGTGAGCACACATCTAACAAACCTATGTAGAAGCTGATACAACAACAATTAATGCATAGTGAGAGCAACTGGAGGACACTCAGAATCCTTCACCATAAGACAAGGTTGTATCCTGCCCCCTCTCTTGTTCATAACATATAAAGACAACATATGTAAAGAAACCAGCCAAACAGAGACGACAAGAACACCGCACGACGAGAACATGGAAGAAGAACCATCTGCAAATCTAACCATTAGAGAACTCCTGTTTGCGGACGACCAAGCACTAATAGCAAAATCAGAAGCTGAATTACAAGACCACTTGAATAGTCTAAATGAAATGTGTAGGGAACATAATATGAAAATTAGCACAAGTAAAACAGAGGTAATTACTGTAACTAAAGAAGAAAAATCAACAACGATTTACGTAACCCAGGGGTCACCAATCTACGGCCCGCGGGTCTTATCCGGCCCGCGACGTCATTTCATCTGGCCCGCTGACATTACTCAAACTTGCTTGATATAACGTATGGAACACGAGAGGTTGTGATAAAATTTAAATGTAAATATTATGTTTAGAATAATAGGGGATCTTCACACGTGCGGATAACTGGCTGTTATGTGTCTTAAATTTACTATTTTCAATTATGACTTACTGTAGCATAATTGCTAACCACCATTATTCAGTTAACAAGACCGCAAGCCAAGAAGAGGAGACAATATGAAACAATTGACTACACCACCGCAAACTGGAACTAGGACTTAAAAATTTAGTGTGTGTTGCTTTTTTCAATACCAGTTGTTTGTCACCGCTGAGGGCTTGCGGAATTGACAATTCATTACTGTGGAGTACAAACTGTTGCCATTGACATTGTGCTGATGCTGTAATGTTTAGGGCCTGCAATTCGTCTGAATAGTTGGAGCAACATATCCCAGTAAGCGTGCACGTGGATTAAGGTCTGCAATCTGCTCAGACCTTAATCTGTGTCGGACGATTCCAGTAGGTTGATGACTGCTCTCGGTTGCATAAAATTCAATCCATCCTTTCTCCAATAGTCCTCTTCCTCTTTCAACACATGGTTCTCACATTTTTTTCCAGTAACTTTTATCAATATTTAATAGCGCGGACTATTTGAATATAGTATTGTCAGCTGCCACCTGTTCTATAATTTTAGCCCACACAAGTTCTATAGGGTAAAATGAGAATGGTACGGCGGAAGTCTCAAGCACCCATGACGATGCTCTTCTATCAACTTGTCGATTTGATATTTCTTGCTGTTTGGCGACTGTTTTACAAGGGACAACAATTCTAGCTAGAAATACGTTTCTAGAAACGGTATGTTTTCCATTCGGAGCCATATCTTTATTGCTCCCTTTGAGCTCGATGCTTTAGGTATTTTGTGTTCTTAGGCAACAACATTAATATCATGCATTGTCCACAATTGGACACGACGGTCTATCTAGTGATGGAAGCACAATATTCTCTAGCCAATCTCTAAATACATTACCATTAATCTTATTATGATAATCCCTATTTTCTGTATGATTTGATACTAACACGAGCCCAGCATTATGTTGTAAGCCATTATGCATATTACCAGCATGGGCCATGACCAAAATCTATCCTATACTACTGGGCACATATCGCTTTATCTGCCCATCCACTGAGTGCCATTCCTTATCACTTGTGTGGTGCGCATTGATCCACATTTCATCCATATACACTATGCCATAATTTTCTTTGCGCATTTCCCTTATTTCACGTAGGTATCTGCTTCTCATGGCTCCTAAATGCGGTTACTCGCAAAGAATATTTCTACCTCCCTTGTACTTTCTAAAAGTGAAGATAATGTCCTTATAATTTTCCACAAAGTTGTTTTGGATAGCTCTATGTTATTGTTCTTTCTCAACCAAACCCTAAGTTTTCTTACAGTCATTGTTTCCTTGGCATCTAGCATTTTTATAATGCTGGATAATCCTGGATATAAAATCCAAATTGTTTAATAATTTTAGGAGTCTCCGTGGCGAAGTGGTCAAGCCTTTTGACTCGGGCTCCAAAGGTTGTGGGTTAGATTCCGGGCCGCATCCTTCGGTTCACGAGTTAAATTTTTTGGAGACTTCTGTGGGTCGTCGCTAGAGCTGCGGAGTTCGTGATTTATGTGATGCTTTCTGCGCTGCAGAAAGAGACCGAGCCATATGGGACAGAACCCGGTGCAATGAAGTCGACCCTGTCGCCTTTTTAAAGCATTTGTATAATAGCTCGCCTTATGACATCTTTGTCAAAGCTGTCTACAATAACCTTTCTACCTACCGTTTGGTTATTGCTTGGTGGTTTAATTCCAGATTCTTGCACCCATCGACGAAATGACCGTTTACTCAAAACAAATGCATGCACTGTTCTTTTTTCGGAATGTGTAGTAGTATAAAATAGTTTCCTGCGATCAGCTTCTTGACAAAAATATGTGTACAACTTCATAACGATGTTTAGAAGTGTATACACAATTTCGCATTCAATCCCATTGAAAAATATTCACACATTTCAATGTTAGCGATAAGTGGTAAGATTTTTAAAAATAATAATAATCAGGTTTCATGCATTAACTCACATTTGACGACACCTCTGAAACACTCCCAATTTAAACAGCGCGTGGTTCTTGGCATAAGGCTAATCCTGTGAAACACGTAGAATATTCAACATTGAACGCTGATTGTCTGGCTTCGGCTACATTTAAGATTATGAACTTAATCACTGACCCGTAAATTATATACCGCATATAAACAAACATTGAAATCTGCTGTACAATCTCCAGAACAAATTTTTTGTTGTTGTTGGGTGGACATGATGATTAGGTTATATGCTAAATCTCATAGTTTTCCCTCAGTTGGTTACTGAGATATGGATTTTTATATGGAGGCAAACAAATGTGAATGCACTATAGCTGGTCTCTAGGCCAATGTTGTTCAATCTTTCTGCTGGAGCAGATCCTTACGCAAATGTTTACGTTGCTCAATGAACTCTGTGCGATGATCCAAGTGTCTGTCCTACTTTATGTAATAAACCAGATAGGCAGAAATATTGAATTAGGTGATTTCGATCTGTTTCCACGGAACCCCGGTTGAAAAACTCTGCTCTAGGCTGCTTATTTAGGCCGGCCCTATTTATATATTTTGCAAATCTTACTGTAAGATATATTCTATTACCGAAGGTACCTGTAAACTTTATATGCACCTTTGTTTAACTGTAGCTTCATCAGTGAACCCTAGTCCTCTGGTTTCCCTGTGTTTTAATAGGATTTTAATTATTTTTTTTAATTCAATGTCTTTTTCATTTTCTGTTCCTGTGTACTTTACCCTTCATAATGGCGACTAAGAAAAGTGGACGCCGAGTGTCGCGTTTTCAATTAAGAATGGGAGTAAAGTACTTCTTTGTGGAAACAGAGGACCAGAAAACCAGTTGCGTAATATGTAGCAATAGTGCTGTCGTTTTGATTGATTGATTGATTGATTGATTTAGAAATCGACATCACAGCATTCGGGACATTCCCATAAGCACTCCGTCCCCATCCTCAGCAGCCAGCGAAGAGTTCCAACACTACTAGTTCCAGTAGCAATCTGATTATATGTCCGTTTCGCCTTTACTCTGAGCGTCGAGCATCGGCCAGATCCCCTCGTCACACCTTGCTGCCTCATTCTTACCAGACTATGGTGATCCATTTGCTCCTCCGAGGTGTACACGTGCTCCCACAAGGTCGTTTTGAAAGAGTACAATCTTCGGCGTCACTGCGAAACAAAACATCTATCAACATATTCACAGTTTTCTGGAAAGTTACGCTCTGAGAAATATGAGTCCATGAAACGTGGTTTAGAAACACACAGAGATTTCTTTACGAGATAGTTTGCTGAAAATGAATCTGTCACTCGTACAAGTTACAAAATAGTCCATAAGATAGCAGAACGAGGAAAATCGTTTACTGATGGCAACTTCATCAAAGAGTGTATTATGGAAGCAGAAAATGACTTGTGTCCTGAGAAAGCTGATTTGTTTGAAACTATCAGCCTTTCGGCACGTTCAGTTGTGCGAAGAACAGAAGAATTTGGAAAGAACATAATGCTACAGAGACGCGAGAAAACTCGGCACTGTTTGTGGTAGTCTCTGGCGCTGGATGAGCCTACTGATTTCTCGAGTACGTCACAACTTCTTATGTTCATTAGTGGTGTCGATTTGGACTTTTAGATAACGGAACAGTTGTCATCCGTTTGCAACAACAAATGGAAGAGACATTTTCATGGAAGTGCAAAAAGATTTGCAAGACTATATCTTTCAGTGGAATAAGCTTCGAGGTGTTACAGTTTATGGGAAAAAAAAAACAATATGGCTGGAGTGAGGAAGGGTCTGGTGGGGCAGATCAGGACTCAGTTGGAAGATGTGTAAATTCTGGGCGCTCTGTTCATACACTGCATCATACATCAGCAAGCACTCTGTGGAAAAGTTAGATATTTCTTCTTTACTGAAACCAGTCCTTTCTGCTGTGAACTTCATTCGGGGATATGCACTCAATTACCGCCAGTT
>OY992893.1:55178278-55235012 GCA_963921405.1 Cepaea hortensis | reverse complement strand
CACCTTGCTGCTGCTACCACCTTGCTGCTGCTACCACCTTGCTGCTGCTACCACCTTGCTGCTGCTACCACCTTGCTGCTGCTACCACCTTGCTGCTGCTACCACTTTGCTGCTGCTACCACTTTGCTGCTGCTACCACTTTGCTGCTGCTACCACATTGCTACTGCTACCACATTGCTACCACCTTGCTGCTGCTACCACCTTGCTGCTGCTACCACCTTGCTGCTGCTACCACCTTGCTGCTGCTACCACCTTGCTGCTGCTACCACCTTGCTGCTGCTACCACCTTGCTGCTGCTACCACCTTGCTGCTGCTACCACCTTGCTGCTGCTACCACCATGCTGCAATCACCTTGCTGCTGTTATCACCTTGCTATCACCTTGCTGTTATCAACTTGCAGTTATCACCTTGCTGCTGCTACCACATCGCTATCACCTTGCTGCTGCTACCACATTGCTGCTGCTACCAACTTGCTGCTGCTACCACCTTGCTGCTGCTACCACCTTGCTGTTGCTACAACCTTGCTGCTGCTACCGCCTTGCTGTTATCACATTGCTGCTGCTACCACCTTGCTGTCATCACATTGCTGCTGCTACCACCTTGCTGCTGCTACCACCTTGCTATCACCTTGCTGCTGCTATCACCTTGCTGCTATCACCTTGCTGCTACCACCTTGCGGCTGCTACCACATTGCTATTACCTTGCTGCTGCTACCACATTGCTGCTGCTATCACATTGCTGCTGCTATCACCTTGCTGCTGTTACCACATTGCTGCTACCACCTTGCTGCTGCTACAACCTTGCTGCTGCTACCACCTTGCTGCTGCTACCACATTGCTGCTGCTATCATCTTGCTGCTGCTATCACCTTGCTGCTGCTATCACCTTGCTGCTGCTACCACCTTGCTGCTACCACATTGCTGCTGCTACCACCTTGCTGCTACCACATTGCTGCTACCACCTTGCTGCTGCTACCACCTTGCTACCACCTTGCTGCTGCTACCACCTTGCTGCTGCTACCACATTGCTGCTGCTACATTGCTGCTATCACCTTGCAGCTACCACCTTGCTGCTGCTACCACCTAGCTGCTGCTACCACCTTGCTGCTGCTACCACATTGCTGCTGCTACCACCTTGCTGCTGCTACCACCTTGCTGCTGCTACCACCTTGCTGCTGCTACCACCTTGCTGCTGCTACCACCTTGCTGCTGCTACCACATTGCTGCTGCTACCACATTGCTGCTACATTGCTGCTACCACCTTGCTGCTACCACCTTGCTGCTGCTACCACCTTGCTGCTGCTACCACCTTGCTGCTGCTACCACCTTGCTGCTGCTACCACCTTGCTGCTGCTACCACATTGCTGCTGCTACCACATTGCTGCTGCTACCACATTGCTATCACCTTGCTGCTGCTACCACCTTGCTGCTGCTACCACCTTGCTGCTGCTACCACCTTGCCGTTATCACATTGCTGCTGCTACCACCTTGCCGTTATCACATTGCTGCTGCTACCACCTTGCCGTTATCACATTGCTGCTGCTACCACCTTGCCGTTATCACATTGCTGCTACCACCTTGCTGCTGCTACCACCTTGCTGTTATCACCTTGCTGCTGCTACATTGCTGCTACTACCACCTTGCTGCTCCTGTTACCTTGGTGCTGCAATTACTTTGCTGCTGTCATCTTACTATCACTTTGCTGCTACTACCACCTTGCTACCACCACCTTGCTGCTGCTATCACCTTGCTGCTGCAATCACTTTGCTGCGGTCACCTTACAATCACATTGCTTCGACCACCTTGCTACTGCTATCACCTTGCTGCTGCAATCACTTTGCTGCTGTCACCTTACAATCACATTGCTGCTGCTACCACTTTGCTGCTGCTACCACCTTGCTGCTGCTACCACCTTATCTGCGACCACCTTGCTGCTGCTATCACCTTGCTGCTGCTATCATCTTGCTGCTGCTATCATTTTGCTGCTATCATTTTGCTGCTATCACCTTGCTGTTGCTGCCACCACCTTGCCGTAATCATCTTGCGCTGCTGCCACCACCTTGCCGTAATCACCTTGCGCTGCTGCTACCACATTGCTGCTATCACCTTGCTGCTACCACATTGCTGCTGCTACTACCTTGCTGCTACCACATTGCTGCTGCTACCACATTGCTGCTGCTACCACCTTGCTGCTGCTACCACCTTGCTGCTGCTACCACCTTGCTGCTGCTACCACATTGCTGCTGCTACCACATTGCTGCTGCTACCACATTGCTGCTGCTACCACATTGCTACTACCACATTGCTATCACCTTGCTGCTGCTACCACCTTGCTGCTGCTACCACCTTGCTGCTGCTACATCGCTACCACCTTGCTGCTGCTACCACATTGCTGTTATCACCTTGCTGCTGCTACCACCTTGCTGCTGCTACATGGCTGCTACCACCTTGCTGCTGCTACCACATGGCTGCTACCACCTTGCTGCTGCTTACCACATTGCTGTTATCACCTTGCTGCTGCTACCACCTTGCTGCTACCACATTGCTGCTGCTACCACCTTGCTGCTGCTACCACCTTGCAGCTGCTACCACCTTGCTGCTGCTACCACCTTGCTGCTGCTACCACCTTGCTGCTACCACCTTGCTGCTGCTACCACATGGCTGCTACCACCTTGCTGCTGCTACCACATGGCTGCTACCACCTTGCTGCTGCTACCACATTGCTGTTACCACCTTGCTGCTGCTACCACCTTGCTGTTATCACATTGCTGCTGCTACCACATTGCTGCTGCTACCACATTGCTGCTGCTACCACATTGCTGCTGCTACCACATTGCTGCTGCTACCACATTGCTGCTGCTACCACATTGCTGCTACTACCACCTTGGTGCTGCAATTACTTTGCTGCTGTCATCTTACTATCACTTTGCTGCTACTACCACCTTGCTACCACCACCTTGCTGCTGCTATCACCTTGCTGCTGCAATCACTTTGCTGCTGTCACCTTACAATCACATTGCTGCTGCTACCACTTTGCTGCTGCGACCACCTTTGATGCGACCACCTTGCTGCTGCTATCACCTTGCTGCTATCACCTTGCTGCTATCACCTTGCTGCTATCACCTTGCTGTTGCTGCCACCACCTTGCCGTAATCACCTTGCGCTGCTGCCACAACCTTGCCGTAATCACCTTGCGCTGCTGCTACCACCTTTCTGCAATCACCATCTTTACTTTGCTACCGTTATCACTTTACTACTGCTAAGATTTATCACTTTCTGCTGCTAACATTTATCACTTTACTTCTGCTTCCATTTATCACTTTAATGCTGCTTCGACTTAACACTACTGCTCTCACTTACTACTTTACTGTTGCTTCATCTCACTTTACTGTGCTACCACTTACCTCTTTACTGTGCTACCACTTGTCACTTCACTGTGCTACCACTTATCACTTTACTGTTGCTACCACTTACTATCATTTTACGGTTGCTACCACTTACTGCTTTCATTGCTTTATTGTTGCTACCACTTGCTACCACTTTACTGTTTACCATCGTTTTACTGCTGACCCCTTAGACATTTTCAGTTCGTCCAGTATGTAACGGGAATTTTTCCAATAAATGGTTGTTACTAGACCCAATAAATGACTAGCAGTTGATTCGTCTTCAGTAGATCATACAGGATATCATTGGCAGAAGCTCCAGTATGTCATAGATGTCGCGCGGTTGGTGCAGTGTCTCGCGGTTGGTGCAGTGTCTCGCGGTTGGTGCGGTGTAGCGCGGTGCGCGCGGTTGGCCTTGTTAGATGGGATTCTAAATGTTTCAATGTCTTGACTTCTTCAGATCCAGTGTTCGGGTCAAAACTAAAAGATGATGTAGTTGATAAAGGCCAAGATGTACCTAGAGTCGTGGTCCGATGTATGGCAATCATTGAAGAATGGTGTGAACGCAACAGTAAGTACTCAACTCTTCGCTGCAGATCCATGTTCTATATTTGACACTTTCTAGTTCGTACAGCCCGATCAGCAGTCGTCGCCACTGGAAGGATTAGGGCGCTCGCTCTAACTTCTGTAGGGGTTCAATCCCGACACTAGCATTACATTAAACTTAGTGTTTTCTTCTCGTTTAGAAAGCAAACTCATGAACGTACAATTACCTAGGAATCAATCTGAGGTTAATAGCAGCGTCCTGCAAAGTACATGCAACATTGTAAGATCAGTAGGTAGTTTACCGAGACCACAATGTACATGCAACATTAAGATCAGTACGTAGTTTACCCAGACCACAATGTACATACAACATTGTAAGATCTGTAGGTAGGTTATCAAGACTGCAGAGTGCATGCAACATTGTAAGATTAGTAGGTAGTTTACCCAGACCACAATGTACATACAACATTGTAAGATCTGTAGGTAGGTTATCAAGACTGCAGAGTGCATGCAACATTGTAAGATCAGTAGGTAGTTTACCCAGACCACAATGTACATGCAACATTGTAAGATCAGTACGTAGTTTACCGCTCAGTATGTAGTTTACCGAGACTGCAAAGTACATGCAACATTTTAAGATCAGTAGGTAGTTCACCGAGACTGCAATAACCTATTTCAAATCACTCTAGATTCTAGATATTAAGCTGTAGTAAATTGCTATGGCGATTTGGTGCCAACTTCCCATCCACGGTAGCTATTTCTTTCCATCCATCATGTGCCATGCCGATAAGCGTGGGCGGTCATGTTTTGCCATCTCACTCGATCACCAGAGTCGTGGATCAGCTGTTTCTGTCTCGACCATGCCATGTGGCAAAGCCATCCAGGTATTTAATTCTTGGTCTTCCCCATGGTCTGTTCCTTTCGATCTTGCCAGTTGTCACCAAGTTCTCCAATTAATTTTTTCTCATAACATGCCCAAAACATGTTGACTGTCTACGTCGGTCTCCAATCAGTTTACGATCTTCATTCGTTTCTTGGACTTGTTCATTGGTTTCTGTCTGTCCATGATCTTTGCATTTTCCTCAGAAGCATTTCTACAGCCATCAGATGTTTTTCAGCTTGTCTGCTCATTGTCCACGCTTCACATCCATATAAAAGTACAGGTTCTATGTAGCACTTCAACACTTTTTCTCGTTTCAATTATCTTTTTATTGGTCAGTATATGTTTCATGTATTTCTTTAAGACATTACAAATATTTGTTTTGAGACCGGATTATGAGAAATTATATGGAACTGAAACAAATCCAGTGTCACCACTATCCGAGATTCAACCTTTGTGCTCTTCAGTTAGCCTATGCAATAACCACAATACTGCAATAGCTCATAATATACTTAATCATGGTAATATGAATACTTGTCTCAACACAATGAAATGAAGGGGAAAAAAACCTTTTTTTAGACGAATGCTACCAAAAACTAACGCAAAGATATTTATAGTAGCGGGTATCTCTCACAACAGACAAACCAATATTTTTAGCAAAATAAACATGCAATTCAGCACCCAGAGGTGTGCAAGCTTTAAGCAACATAGGCAAACGTGAGAACTGTTCATTTTGTCTCCTCAGAGCCATTCTCTGTATTAGTATACCAGCCCACGGAATGTCCACACGAAAAAGAACTAATTAAAAACGCTTTTGTTGAAGGTAAGTGGTTGTGTATACTTGCTATTAAAATTATGCCCTGTTGGTCTAATAACTGCCTAGTCTTTCGTATGTGGCATGCAATTGTATATACGCTCTTGCGGAGTCCCAGGTCTTGAAAAGATAGTAGCTACTGCGTAATTGATAAAATGCGAACCTTTTCCTAGAATTGATAAATTATTGCGAAACTTTATGTAGAATTTGTTACTTCTAAACTTCATAGTTGATATATTACTGCTATTGTTTATAGAACTGACACATTACTGCTAGAACATTTAATAGAATTGATTCCTTTTTCTTTTCATAAAAATAATACACTACTGCTATTCTTTTCAAAGAATTGATATATTACTGCTTGCTCTTTCGTGCAAAAATCTAAACATTCTAGAACACATCTGGGCTAATGTTCATTTATTCGTTTTGCTGCGCCAGGAAAGGAAAAGCTTTCTGGACGAAGCATTATGTGGGTTCTCTCTCTTGTGGCATGCCGATAAGCGTTGATGGTCATTGTTGGCTATCTCTCACAATCACCAGTTATGTGGGTTCTCCTTTGCCATGCCGATAAGCTTAGTTTTAGTTTATTAGTTTTAGTCGTTGGATCATCACAGCACACGGTTTAACCCATAAGTGCTCCGTTTTCCTCCTAACTCAAACCTGAGTCTGGAGAAACTCAGCTCAATGCACGAACTCCGTTGCATCGGCGAGGATCCTGAAATACATGGGTAGATTTTTAACTAGAAATTTTGCCCGGGCAGCGCCGTTAGGCTACTCTTTTTCGATTTCCAACTGCCAAGGGATTTTACGTGCGCAACAATACACACGGGCGTCCGATCTCACTACCCAGAGACCAGGGGAAATTACTGTTAGTCCAGGCGGATTTTTTAAATAAATCCTGGTTCTCACCGGGGCCTGAACCCGGGACCTCCAGCACTCGAGGCGGACACCATACCTCGAGACCACTCAGCCCCCTTGCGTTGATCATGGTTCGCTCTTTCTCACAATCACCAGTTATGGATCATGATTCGCTCTCACAATCACCAGTTACGGATCGGGTTCTTGTCTCGATTATGCCATGTGGTCAAGCTATTTTAGATGTCTCTGCCTTCCCCTTGTTCTTTTCACTCAATCTTGCCAGTTGTCAACGCTCCCAGTTCATTTTTTCTCACAATGTCGCCCCCACAAAATTCCTGTGCATTTCGATTCCTCGAATCAATTCACGACTTCATGTCTTTATATGCTCATCGGCTTTTCTGTCCGTCTATATTTGCATTTTCCTCAGAAACGTCTCAGCTTGTCTTAGTATCCACGCTTCACATCCATTTAACAATAAATGTTCTACCTAGCTCTTCACTCTCATGCAATTGACAGCTGTTGACTGGTCAGTTTTCTTCTTGCAAAAGGCCATGTTGATTCTTGTTTGCCATGTTGATTCTCGTTCTCCCGTCAGTTATGACTGTTCCAAGATAGTTTCGTAATATAAATCTAACATCAGTTGTTAGTGTACAGATTGTCTGCGATCAATACTGTATCTGCATATCTATCATCCTCCAATGGCCAGACCTTGAAAACAATAGATCTGGAAACATTACTCATCCCTATTGCACACTGCGATATAATACATCCTGTGATATAATAATGTGATGCGGTAGAGCCTGTGATGCGGTAGAGCCTGTGATACGATAGAAACATGTGATACGATAGAAACCTGTGATAGTTATAGCGTGATTCGATAGTCTGTGATTCGATAGTCATCACATGTTGAATGCACGGAGCTATGGGTATCTGCTATGATAGAGCCATCACATGTTGAATGTACGGAGGTATATGATAGAGCCATCACATGTTAAATGCACGGAGGTATGTGATATGATCGAGCCATCACATGTCAAATTCAGGGAGCTATGTGTATGTGATATGATAGAGCCATCACATGTTGAATGTACGTAGCTATGGGTATGTGATATGATAGAGCCATCACATGTTGAATGTACGGAGCTATGGGTATGTGATATGATAGAGCCATCACATGTTGAATGTACGTAGCTATGGGTATGTGATATGATAGAGCCATCACATGTTGAATGTACGTAGCTATGGGTATGTGATATGATAGCCATCACATGTTGAATGTACGGAGCTATGGGTATGTGATATGATAGAGCCATCACATGTTGAATGTACGGAGCTATGGGTATGTGATATGATAGAGCCATCACATGTTACATGCAAGACAATCATTGTAACACATGTGACCTTACATAGTCATATTACACATAATATATGGCGTTACACAATGGAGAGAGGCGTGGGTTATTTATAGCGCCTCTTACCCGCCAAACACAGCTGCGCGCGATTTGGCAGCAGATGACCTTACGTTGATTTTTATGAAATATAGGTGCTGGTCGTTCAGAAAGCAATTACGAACTACTGAACGTACTTTCCCAGGAATCGGTAACAGCCAAAATATGCTAAGGTTTGACTGCTACGTCCTGTAAAGGATATTAACCTTTTTTCTGACTCGCCAATGACCACATAATTTTGAGGTAGATTAGATATAAATGCCCACACATATGTGGACCTGAAGTGGCTATTTTGCAGCTGTCAAATCGTGTATATATGACCAATAAAATGTCAATTGCAGCGAAGTATTGCTATATAGAATCTGAGTTTTTGTATGGACGTGAAGCGTTGACATTGAGCAGACAAGCTGGAAAATTTAACGGCAGTGGGAATGTGTTGATGAAAATACAGAGAAAAGCACGGACATATACAAAAACCATAAGCAATTCCTAAAAGAAACGCATGAAGAAAAAAGAAATAAAATTAATTGATCAGAGAAATTAGACGTAGACAGTAAGTTTTATATGCGTATATTATAGGAAGAAATACGTTAAATCTTGGTGATTACTGGCAGGATTGAGGGGGAAAGCACAAAAGGAAGGTAGAGAAGTACGTCTTTGCCACGTGGCATGATCCAGACAAGAACACGGAGTTGACCCGCAACTCTGGTGATAGTGTGAGATGGCGAAACATGATCAGAGACACTTGTCGGCGTGGTAGAAAATTTTCTACATATTCCAAATTTCCTGATTCTTGGCAAAGATATCTCTGGTCAGTATGTTCGAATGGAGCGAACTCTCAAACTTCTAGTTTGCTGATGCTGTGGTTGTGGGTTCAACCGCCTACACGTCATTTTCCTAATGCTATGGTTGAGTTCAACCGCCCACACATGTCAGTTTTCTGATACCATGCTTGTGGGTTCAACTGCCTACGTCAGTTTGCTGATGCCGTGGTAGCAGATTCAACCGGCTACACATGCAAGTTTGCTGATGCCGTGGTTGTGGGTTCAACCGCCTACACGTCAGTTTGCTGATGCCGTGGTAGCGGGTTCAACCGCCTACACGTCAGTTTGCTGATGCCGTGGTAGCGGGTTCAACCGGCTACAGTTTGCTGATGCCATGGTTTTGAGTTTAACCGCCTACACATGTCAATTGGACTAAAATAATGTCCCTGCTTTGACTTGGGGGAGTAAACATCACACAAAGACTAGCCATGTCTGGAATCGGTCTAGTTCTCTTCATACTCTTGAGAAAACATGTGGGTATAGTTTGAGTGATAAACATAATGCGCTTGTTTCAGGTAGGGATGCAGATTTGGGCGACAACTACTATATTGTATGGTCTTACGGGAACGTCTTAAAGCAGTACCTGAGAGAATTGCCTGACCCGGTCATTCCTGTGACTATGTACGACCTGTTCGTTGATTTCTTAATATCGGGAAGTATGTACATCTTTTTATTGTTTGAAATATACAGTAATTATTTGAAAATTCACCGTTTAGCCGATTCTTGTTTTCGCAGGTTTGGAATAAACCTACATTTGAAATGTCTTCTGCGTGAATTGTGCTAATGTTTACAATGTTTGTGTGTAGGCTTCCATAGTGTGATCGTCTGCCTTGCCATAGTCTTGACCTTTCTGGGCTGTTTCTTGGATATGTTCTCCAGTTCAAGAACTTGCTCTCAGGAACACATTGCTGCCAAACCTATGGAGTCCGTGTACGTGTCTCTTGTCTGTGTCCTGCTGAGATTGTAAATTCACTTCTCAAGTCTAATAGTCATTGTGTTGAATATGAATTGTTTCTTTATTCATGTCGTGACTAGGTATCTGCTTGTATCCGCGTTTTCTTTAGCAGATATGGCAGCCCTTTAGGTTGTTGAATGCATATTCTACCAGAAATATCAGGAATATGGTCTACAGAGAACAGTGGTTAGAGGTGCCTTAGTCCTATCAATACGCAGTCGTATCAATACGTAGTCCAATCAATACGTAGTCCAATCAATACTTAGTCCTATCAATACTATTGCCGTATTATTTGGCTTACGTTTCTCAAGGATTCATGTCAACATCGTTGGCCGTACATGGTGTAAAGATAATCAAAATTATATTTCAATATAGAGCCTTGAATTTTACATAAATATTTGCACGTTGGTGAAGAAACTAAATCCCGCATAATTTGAACTGGCTTTGTTTGTAATTATGTTTATTAGCTGCTTTAGTTTTTGTCATGTTTGTAATGTAATATACACGTTGTTATGAGGTTCTAATGCTCCCATGAACACAAGAGCTATCACTGCATACCTTTCAGAAGCCCAGATCAAAGTAGTGTGCTCCTTTCAGCGACTATTAACGGGCGTTGTATTTCCTGGGCATTTTATACAGCACATATCAAGTATTGATAATGTTGTTGGTATTGTGGTCATTACTACGAGAAAACCTAAAGAAACCATTATTCGTAGTACTTGGATTGCTCTATCTGCTTTTGCATTTATTGCAGTCATGACAGGCTCCAAAAAGCGTCTTAACGGAAAGTCGTTCATTATTAGTAGCAGCGCTTTGTTTGGTTTTTCTTTTTAAAAATCGAAATCCAGGGGATATAACCATAGCTGCTCAGGGTTCTTTCAGCAGCTTTAGTTTCTTAGCTGGCTGCATTTACCACTTGATCCTTCTTCTTGTACACTATAACTGACTCATCTGTACTCAGTCTGGTTCTATTTATTCAAATTCAATATAATTTATTTTAATTGCTTTAGTTTTCTTTTTTAATTTTGCTTTAGTGTTTTTAATTGCTTTAGACCAATTTGTTCGTTTAGTTGTGTGCTTTTTACATTAATGGTGTCTTCAACAGGAGCGAAGTCTTTCGGCACAGAATATAAAACCATGGCGGAACTTGTCCGAGCAATGCCATCCCGTCACAGAAGTACACTGCAGGCACTGTTACGACACTTCACCAAACTGTTACGATGGCAAGCTGAAAGTGATCCAGAAGAATCATATATGACGCTTATAAGTGAGGTTAGCCATATCTTGATGAGGCCGCGATGGAGCAGAATAGGGTGAGTTGACTAATCACGGCTCTCGAGTCCATAAAATGATTGTAACTGTAAAATGATTGTAACTGAATATGATTGCCTGTAACTGAATATGATTGCCTGTAATTGCGTCTTTGTTTCGCGAATTATTAGTGGCGGGGAGCAGCTTAGTCTTTCAATGCAAGGTCAGCAATGTAAAAAGATGAATCTCACTTCTTCAGTATATGTTGCTGTGTAATCTCACTTCTTCAGTATGTTGCTGTGTAATCTCACTTCTTCAGTAGATGTTGCTGTCTAATCTCACTTCAGTAGATGCTGGTTTTTAATCTCTCAGTAAATGATTGTCTTCAGTAGTGTAATCTGTTTCAGTACATATGTAATCTCACGTCTTCAGTAGATGTTGTGTAATGTCACTTTAGTAAATGTTGCTGTATAATCTCACTTTCTGATGTATTTTAATCTTTCTTCAGATGTTGCTTTATAACATTTCTTCAGTAGATGTGAAATCACACTTCTTCAGTAGATATCTCACTTCTTCAGTGTGTGTGTGTGTATATATATATATATATATAATCTCACTTCTTCAGTCGATGATGCTGTATAATTTCACTTCTTCAGTAGTGTAATATAACTTCTTCGGTAGATGTTGCTGTATAATCTCACTTCTTTAGTAGATGTTGCTGTGTAATCTCACTTCCCCAGATATTGTTTAATCTCATTTCTTCAGTAGTAAATCTTTCTTCAGTAGATGTTGTGTAATTTCATTTCTTCAGATGTGTAATCTCATTTCATCAGTAGTGGTCTTTTCTTCAGTAGATGTGTAAGCTCACTTCTTCAGCAGTGTAATCTCACTTCTTCAGCGTATCTCATTTCTTCAGTAGATGTTGAAGCGAGATAAAATGTTGCTGTCACACAAGGTCAGCAATGTAAGATTCTCACTTCATTAGATGTCAGCAATGTAACTAGATTAAATCTCAACTTCAGTAGATGTTGCTGTGATGCAAGGTCAGCAATGTAACTACATTATATCTCAACTAAGTAGTTACTGTCATGCAATGTCGGCAAATTAGATTAAATCTCATTTCAGATGTTACTGTCACGCAATGTCAGCAAACTAGATTAAATCTAACTTCAGCAGATGTTACTGTCATGCAAAGAATACTTCCTCCCGCAGGAGACAAGAAAGATGGTTGCAGCCACCATGGTGGAATAGAGGTCGAGAAGGCATGGCTGGGAAAAAGGCAGGCTGTCAAAGACTGGCAAAAAGTCAGAAAGTCTAACATGCCACAGGTTGAGTTGGCGAACCTGAAGACTGAGGTCCATAGGACGATGACTTTATCCAAAAACTGCTCCAAACAGGCCAAGGCCGAGAAATGGGACGAGTTATCAACTTACCCTCGTATGATCACCCGCGCCTCTGGGGCCCAGACAAGTGGTTTTATGTGGTTGTCATGGATAAAACAGCATGTAACCTTTCTATAAGCCAGATTTCTGTTAGATATCTTTATACTACCACAGCAGTCCTTTAGAGTCGTTTCAAATCAGGGTAGTGTGCGGTATTGTCTATTGTGGCTAGGATACAAGCTCGTCAATATATCTAGACATCGATATCTTTGTAAATATAATCTTCCGTCCTAGATGTATATTCTTCTGTCCAGGGTGATCATAGGTCTTGGACTTGAACTCGGTGTAGTTCTTTGTATTATGTGATTGTAATATAATCTAGAACATTGTATACAATCAGAATATTTACAAATCCTGTATTAGCGAATTCATCGTTACATAGAAGCATTTCTCGTGACTTGTGAATTATCAGTAAACAAGTAGGGAAAACCCTGGATGTCAACCGTGTTCTAAGGGTTGGTGGGTAAAATTACAGAAACACTCGCTACAGGCAACACGAACATGTAATCTCTCGTAGAGGCTGGATACAAAGAAAACTTATACATCTTATGAATGTTTTTTTAAATTTTTAACGAGACTTTTTAGCATATTGTAAGGAATCACGTAACACCCAAAATGCTGGCGTTGACGCCTATGTCCTGCAAAGGACATACAACTAAATTAATAGGTGGTAAGGTTGCAGCAGAGGAATATTCTAGATACCTCCATAATGGGGTACTGCATATTGGTGACCTACGTATCATAGGACGCCATGTCATGATGTATTGCACACGTATTTAGCCCACTATCGTATTGCACATGTGATTTGTCATGATGTATTGCACACGTACAGTTAACCCACGATCGTATTGCACATGTGCAGATTCTAGCCCGCGATCGTAGTTTTATAGACGTAGGTAATGTATGGTTACATTTAACAATTCACTTTAGGCATTCCTGAAGTGGAGATATTGCTCTTTTTGCATTAAGATGAGGGTGAGTTCTACTTGCAGGCTATTTAACAAAGTGCATTATTTGCATGTGTATAGGTTCTCAAGGTTACAGATCGATATCGGACAGCAGTCCCATATTTTGTGAACCACTGGCGTAAGTGAACAAGTTGCGTGTGCTTGATTAGGCCAGCACAATCCTGCTGAAGGCTTGAAGGCATCACGCACACATACATGAAATGGGCTTAAACGTTTAAGTCTTCACTAGCAGTGTTTCATGTCTAAGCCAACAGCATCACGTTGGGGGAAACGTTTTTAAAAGTATGTTCACCTAATAACCGACTTCTTGGCGAAACATTAACCTAGTGTTTCTCCGCCCGCCAGCGATTTCGTTTTCTACCCTAAGTGCACGTTGTAGCGAAATTGAGAATGACCTGTGTAGTGTATGCACCATAGTAGTGAGCGTAGTAAAATCATGGGCTTCAGACTATTTCAGTCCTTTTGTCCAGTTTAAATCATCGGTTGCACATTTCGCCTGTACACGCTGCACCTATGCACGCTGCACATATGCACGCTTCACATGCGCACTTACCTACAGTGAATACTTAAATCTCGTTTGTTTACTGTTTATTTGTTTGTCCGTAGGGAAATCGCAAATCATATTAAAGTCTACAATGACATTCTGATCGAGATGATTCGAGCAGGTTGCTGGGGAGAGGAACCTCCATATATTCCCGAAGTCATGCCATTTAAGCCGCCAAGTAAGTTGAGATGTTTGTAATCTAATCTGTAGCTTTCATACGACGTAGAGGCAAGCACAGACGAACAGAACTCCATGAATCCAGACAATGGCAGAATAAACCTGTATCCTAACCTTAGAACTCCATGGATCCACACAATGGCAGAATAACCACAAACTTATATCCTAATCTTAGACAGAACACAAAGCAGCGCGTTGGAGCACCACATGGACCACAAATTATATACAATGGTTTCCCGAACGTAAGTGATATCTCAATCTTCCCTTCGACTACACACAAACTTCGTTTAAGACATGCCGACATGATAAAGATGTTTGCAGATCTGCAAATTGTCCTTTACAGGGCATTGCATTCACCCCTAGTATTCATTGATTTGTGATGTACTAAGCAATTTACGCTCTGTAGTTTGCCATTGCTATCTAAACGACTTTATTCTTTACACCATTTTAAAATAAAATTAACGCAAGACGGTCTGCTTCCAAATCGCCTGCAACTGATTTTCAAGTCGGTATACGGGATTGCGAGTCCCGCTCCCTTCCACTTCACCACAGACACCAAAAGATTTGTAAACATGCTGGAAACAAGCTGCCATAAACATTGGTCATAAAGTAGAGGTGTGCTTCTGCTGGCCTTGATACCCCAGTTGGGCTTAAACGTCCTCAACCAAATCACGCGAGTAGTATTGTGCTATCCCATGTAGCTGTCTTCCATATTATATATACGGTTATACATATATTACGCGGTGACAAATGGAGACAAGAGGCCGTGGCGGGGGATGACGATGACTCCCCACGACCACACGTGCTGAGGGGCGAGCACAGACTGCACGAACTCGCCCCACCGAGGGAGGGAGGGCTTGAGAGTGGACAAGGTAAGGGAAAAACGTAACGTCAGGGATAGCTAATGTAACCGAACGTCACCACGGCAGGGGTAAGACGCCCGGAGTTATGACCCGGACGGGACTTTCCCTAGAGTATCAAGAAATTAAAGGTCCAAAATACTTGGGGAAGGAGGTTGTCTTCTGACGATCAGAAGCTTCCTGCCGTGTTTGCTGCGCGGCGTTTTTACGATTAACCTGTCTGTAATTCTCTTCTCCGTGTTTTTGGGTCTTCCGCGATTTTTTTTACCTAGTGATTAGACAAGTTGTGCTGCAAGGATGCTTGTTTCATGCAATCAAAGGGATAAATTTAGAGGATATGAGGGGATTCGCCACGAGAGAATATGAAATAAAATGACTGCAGACAATGAACATAATCTGTTGAATTTAGATTTAAGTGAGCAAGATTTAGAATTAAAATAAACGGATTAGTCTTCATCCGAAAATGAATGCGATGTATCATCTAGTTATCCGAATCTATAAGCCATCTCGAAAGTTTCTGATGGAAGGTGACTTCCAAAGATAGTAGTCTTTTGCAAGATGAACAATACTAGCCTATAAGTTGTCAAGGGCAGTGGCACAGTAAATGCTATATAACACCTATATTATATGCGTGTGAAGCCATAAGCGGGTTGAAAAATCTAATGGTAGTGACCATATGGTTCTGAAGAAATTTAAAATATGCTAAACGTAAACTGAGATATTGAACGCAGATTTTGGGAGCTAGTTCTGTGGAGAAACTAGAAACTGGCAAAACTGATAGGGAAAAGAGCAAGAGGAAGGCCGAGATAAATTATTGGATGACATGGCATAATTGTGACAAGAACAGAAATTTATCCGACATTGATGATCGTCTAATATGACGGACCATGGCCGCTCATGCTTATCGGCTTGGAATATGATAAAATTTACATGCACTGGTGATTTCCACAAATGAAGTAACATCTATAAAACAGGAAGACCACCAGCATATCCAGGATTAAGAAAACAAAGAATAGAAACTCCAGCAGATTCGTGAGTTGGTTCGGAGGAAACGAAAGAGAAACTGCGGCATATCCGCGAGTTTTACAGAGGAAACGGATTGTCCCAGATGAAACGGAAGAGAAACATTTAGCATATCCGTGAGTTGTTCCAAAGGAAACATGGAGAAACTCTGGCATATCCACGAGTTATTCCAGAGGAAACAGGGAATAGAAACTCAACACAACCGCTACTCTTCCAGAAAACACAGAAGAAACTTCAGCGTATCCGCAACGATTCCAGACAAGGAAGGGAAACTGCAGACTGTTTTTACTGAGGTTGCTCACCTATGTATGAGACATAGATTTTAATAGTTTAATGTTAAGATGGTGGCCTAGGCGGTGACTGTAAGGCTAATTTGCTGCATTAGTCATTCCGTATTTAGTTACATGTAAAGAATTTACAAGCAAAACAGAACATAAAGGGAATAGTGCAGCTTGAGATTTGACCACATCATGGCTGGGCTTCATGCTGGAGATTACAGGCTTCAGATTTGATCACACCCATTGCATTATCTCATGCTGAACATCTTTTACTCCTGCACATATACACCTTGCTTACTGTCCGTAAGCATTAGCCTGTTCTTTAGGTTTTGCTATCGGCTTCATGAGCATACAATTTCAAGTTTTAAAACAAAATAAACCAGATGAGTGCCCCCCCCCCCCCACAATATAACCAGCTAAGTCAAAGTAAACACAGCAAGACCCCCCCCCCCCCCCCAAGCAAGTAAACAAAGGCCGCCCCAGCAAGTGTTGCCGCCCCAGCAAGTGTTGCCGCCCCAGCAAGTGTTGCCGCCCCAGCAAGTGTTGCCGCCCCAGCAAGTGTTGCCGCCCCAGCAAGTGTTGCCGCCACAGCAAGTGTTGCCGCCACAGCAAGTGTTGCCGCCACAGCAAGTGTTGCCGCCACAGCAAGTGTTGCCGCCACAGCAAGTGTTGCCGCCACAGCAAGTGTTGTATATGTCCCAAGCCAAATTTAAGTGACTGGCTCTTTTCTGCGGATCTCGACCATCACGTGATGTATTCTCGTACATTACATTTGGTCAGAATTTTGATCTTTAATCCTATTGGGACGCATGGAGAAGAGCAAGAGGAAAACCAAAGAGATGGGTACAGGTTGTGGCAGATGATCTCCAGATGGGCGTATCGGACGCGGAACATCTTGCTTATGACCGAGAAGTTTTCCGGACGGTTATGAGAGCGAAGTTCTGCAAAGGACATGCTACTGAATGAATCTCATCGAAGCAGTCTCACAACGAACTCGGCCAAGCCGTCCTGTTTTTGCTCTTTTGTAGCTCCCTCCATGCTCTGGCCAACCTCGTAATATCCGTCTAATTTGTTTTCCCGCACCGGTATCATTTGTCCAAATTGCTCAAGAGAAAGAATTTTCTAATTATCAGGTTTTCTCATTTGCATGCTGTCCAGTGCTGGCCTTTTCCTCACCAGTTGATTTGCTGGAATCCATTTTTACTTTCAAGACCTAACCTCCCCATTAGTGAATGTCATATCGTGTTAGTATTTTCTTCGCATGCACTAAAGTTTAGTAATTGCTTCAGTCGTTTTCCTTGTTTATCATCCATACAGTAGCAATTAACCTTTGTTCTAAGCAGTCACATTTTTTGTCTTCAAATATCATACAGCTACGAAAGACTGTCTTTTGTAATATTGTTCCATTTTCTAGATATAATCCAAACCTCTTTCACTAACGAAGGCCGGATTCACTTGCGTGAGTTTTTCACCTCTTCCATCCTCACGTGTCCCTATGCATGTTTATACCGAGTTACATTCCATTCTTTGCCTTGCACGTCATTTCGTGTATGGGACCAGAAGCAATGACGTCAGGGAAGTTCAGATCACCCTGCTGAAAGTGGAACCCATTAAATGCCATTTCTGTCGGTAGTCTTCTAAATCTATTCTATAATATTGACAAAATGCAAACCTTTCGCACTCTTGTTTATTTCAAATGTAAGTCCCCCCCCCCCCCCCCCCCCATGAACTCTGCGTTTCATGTCTTAGCATTGCCCTTAGGTTAATTTTCTGAGGAATCCCATACTGCCTCTTCAGTTTTCAAAGAAATGTCCTATCCATTTTCGGAATGTTTGTAATCACAACAGACAGACATTTTCGGTTCCATGCTGTTAGTATGCGTAATAGTGCTATCTGGTCAGTGCAGGATGTTTGGAAAGCCGACCTGTTCATCCCTTGGCTGTTAAATGGCATCGCTTCAACCCCGGATGATCCTTCGTATTGTTGGTTTCCTCTATCTCATGCAGGCTCCCTTGACAGCATCACCATGCATCTTTCTCCCGTCTGTTGGTATTTCTCCGGAGCATGCTAAAGACGCATGGGTTTCCTGGTGTCGACTACCAGAGATTGATTTAGCCACTTTGAAACTAGCGCTCTAAATTTTCCCGCCCTGGGCATCTAACTCTTCTGGGCCTGAATTGAGTACAGCAAATAGCTGACTTGGCTACAGCAGCTGACTACAGTACAACAGTATAATGGACAGCTGACTACAGTACAATAGTATAATGGACAACTGACTACAGTACAATAGTATAATGGACAACTGACTACAGTACAACAGTATAATGGACAACTGACTACAGTACAACAGTATAATGGGCGGCTTGACTACAGTACATTATAATGGGCTGCTGACTGCAGTACAACAGTATAATGGGCGGCTGACTGCAGTACAACAGTATAATGGGCGGCTGACTGCAACAGTATAATGGACAACTGACTACAGTACAACAGTATAATGGACAACTGGCTACAGTACAACAGTATAATGGACAACTGACTACAGTACAACAGTATAATGGGCGGCTGACTACAGTACAACAGTATAATGGGCGGCTGACTACAGTACAACAGTATAATGGGCGGCTGACCACAATAATTGAATAGACTGCTGACTACAGTACACCAGTATAGACAGCTGACTACAGTACAACAGTATAGACAGCTGACTACAGTACAGCAGTATAATTACAGATGACCAGTACAACAGTATAATTACAGCTGACCACAGTACACAGTATAATGGACAGCTGACCACAGTATAGACAGCTGACCACAGTACAACAGTATAATTACAGCTGACCAGTACAACAGTTTAGACAGCTGGCCAGTACAACAGTTTAGACAGCTGGCCACCGTACAACTGTTTAATTGACATATAGTACGCAATTTTGTCAGCAGTTAGCCACTGAAAGTGTCTCTTGTCGTTCAAGTGTGTACTGTGCCGTTTCCTGTAGCATAAACGTAATGTTCCTCACTACAGTAGTGTCGTATTTATTATCACTATCACTAAGATTTATTACTACTATGCATACTATGCATTTATTACTACAGTGCCAGCTCCAAGAACAGATGATAGGAGCTTTACTGCTCTAACTCCCGCTGAGAGGCTCCGAGATGCGCCTTGGTACTGGGGGAAATTGCCTGTCTTGCAAGCCTTAGGAATGGTAAGGCCCAATCCAGTCGGTTCTTTCTTGGTCCGAGATTCATCATCAGTACCTGGAACTTATATCTTGGTGCTCAAGTGAGTACTTGTTGTATACTGTAGTTCTTTACTTAATAGTGTGCATAGACAGCGATCGCAATAGTAAATGACATATTCAGTACTTTAGTGTTGGGTGCAGGCGTCTATACTGTCATGGTGGGGTGCGGGGATGCCAGACGTGAGCTTTGTTCGCACCTCGAGAGAAGTGCACCACACCTAGTATATGTGCCTCACAGGTCAGTGTCCGACATTGACATGCTTTTGGGTACGGTTTACCTCAAGACGGATTCCCAGGTCACGGTGGCTTAACATTGCATGGACAGCGGCGAGTCTCATTTTTGTGATTTCCAACTGCCGTGGGATTACCGTGCACAACCTGCATACGGGACTTAGGTATCCGATCTCATTACCCTAGAGGTCAGAGGAACATGTGATACTAGAATCCAACTGTTCTTGGAAAAATGCCCGGCCCTATGTAGGATTAAACCCAGGGGCTTCAGAGCCCGAAGCAGTCACCGTTATCCTTGGCCACGGCTTCCTCTCAAACGTGAAGTTTTGTAGACCAAGACCTATTCACCCACTTGCACAGCCACCCTGGGTAGGTACCAGCATGGCTACTGCGTGTTGAAGCTGTCAAGGGAGAGGGCAATGTGCCGATTCTTTACGATGGCGGGAATAGTAACTATACGGGTTCATTACAATGGCGGAAACAGTAACTGCCCCCGAGAAAGCAAGGCGGATTCATTACAATGGTGGGAACACCAGTTTTCTCAAGGAAATTGTGGGCAGAGTGTAGGGATTTCATGAGACGTCGTACTTCCTCCCGGTTGGGGGTTGAAGTGTGGGGTTAACATCCCCACCTTTGTAAAAACCATTTTTGTTACGAAACATATCTGCAGCAAAGAACCTCAATGGCTCGGAACGCTGAAGAAGTCTACTTCCTACGTCGTACTGTGAAGGGATGGTAAAGGATAGACATGTGTTGGATCAATCACCACGATCCATTAAATTATTTAGAAGCTCAATTTTCCAGGCATCCGTTCTAGAATATTAAAGTAATTGTTGCTTGCTGACAAATTTTAGCAGATACTAAGATACCATAATCCGTGGTAGAATAGAACGTGCCGAACCGTTCAATGGTCGTGATCAATTCCCCCTCCCCCCCCCCCTCCATTACTCTCGCTGGTTTAATTACCCAAACGGTTGCAGTTTTGTGATGGGCCATGTATACCTGTCAAAGATGCCGGGGTGAGGTGGGATAGCTGGTATTTTTTTTTAATTAGCATATCCTTTACAGGATATCGCTGTCAACAGCATCTTCTTTCAGCTGTCTGTTTTCTTGGCAAGATTACGCTCAGTAGTTTGCCATTGCTTTCTGAGCGGCCGGCTCAGTTATCCCGCAAGTCATCAGCGGGGGTAGAACAGCTTCCAGTTCTCGCCCGCTACGAGACTGCGTGATAAACGAGATTACGGAGAAAGTGGTGTAACCCCTCGGCCAGAGAGACCGGCAGCTGGTATTTGACAGTGCTACAATTTCAGTCTTATCAATGTAGTGCAAGGAGGCGAAGACTTTCTTAAAGATGTAATCATTGCTTATAAATTTTCTTTTTTGTGTGTTCGCTCGCTTACTCAATCTGCGTGGTCTCGAAGTTTGGTGTCCGCCTCGAGTGCTGGAGTTCCCGGGTTCAAGCCCCGGTGAGGACCGGGATTTTTTCACGTGGACTTATTGTAATAGAATTTCCCCTGGTCTCTGGGTAGTGAGATCGGATGCCCGTGTGTATTGTTGCGCACGTAAAATATACCTTGGCAGTTGGAAATCGAAATAGAGTAGCCTAACGGCGCTGCCCGGGAAAAATGTCGTGTTAAAAATCTACATAAAGTATTTCAGGATCCTCGCCGGTGATACGGAGTTCGTACACTGAGCTGAGTTTCTCTAGACTCAGGTTTGAGTTAGGAGCTCTTATGGGTTGCATCCGTGTGCCGTGATGTTGATCCGTCGACTAAAGTCCATACAAGTGCTTCGTGTAGTACACTGGACTAGTTTGCGTGTCGATTAGATTTCCTCTTTCCATCGCCATGAGGCGAACCCACTCCAACTTCAGAGGTACTTGTAATTTGTCCCCAAGTCAAGGACGAGGTCAAAATGTTAGTCCAACTGACCAGTGTGCGAGATGAACCCGCTACCTTAGCATCAGCTCATCGGATGTTTAAGAACGAGCGCTATTATTCATTCGGCCATGCCGATTTCATTCAAGTGTGTTTGCGTGTGCGTGCGTGATTGTAAGGACGGGATAAGATAGGCATCCATCTTTATCGGTGGGTCTCAACATAATACACTACTTGTGCAGTACACCCCATCTTAAATTCAACCTATTCTATCATGTTGAGAGGGAAGGAATCCACCTATTCCGACAGTAAGATTTATTTTATACTAATCTTATATATTTCTTTTTCAGACTAACCGATACTAAAGTTAAACTAGTCAGAATTTTGTGCAAAAACAATCTTTGCGGATTCGCGGAGCCTCTAGAATATCCATCTGTAGTGACGTTGATTACCTGGTACGGGATTCACAGCTTGTCACCCTACAACAAAGAGTTGACAACCAGCCTACAATGCCCTCTCGTTCCTAGATATGACCCAGTAAGTGATGTTTCGTCATTAATCAGTCGATCCAGTGTTACACTGCTAGAAATGTTGCATCTTGTAATTAAATCTATTACACTGTATGGAAGACAGCGAGTGGTCCATAACTGGCATTAATGCTTCAAACGATGAGGCACATATTGGATTCATTGTCTGATTTTTCAATACTCTTTAGCCTAGTTATCCTTCAGTAATCTCTAACTTGGTTGTATTTCATTTCCTCTGTAACCATTTATAACATCTCATCTTGCTGCTCCCTGACTCGGTTCTTTCAACAATCCTTGGCCTCATAATCCCTGGCCTGGTTATATTTCAATATTTCCTCCTGGTTATTTTTCAATATTTAACCATGTGTAGCATATCATGATCTGTAAATAATCCCCGACCTAGTTTATTTGTCAATATTCCGTTTTATAACAGTATGCAGTATCTGGTTATATATATATTCCCTCTAAAACCGTATATGGCACCTTGTTATCATTCAATAGTTGCTGTGTAACAGGAAATAGCATTTATCTTTCAATTCTGGTTATCTTTCAATATTCCCTTCTGAACAGTATATGGCATCTGGTTATCTTTCAATATTCCCTACTAAACCGTATATGGCATCTGGTTATCTTTCAATGTCCCCTATTAAAACGTATATAGCATCTGGTTATCTTTCTATACTCCGTGTATAACCGTATATAGCACCTGATTAGCTTTCAATATTCCCTGTATCTGTTTAGCATCTGGTTATCTTTCCATATTCCCTTTATAACTATAAAGCATCTGGTTGTCTGTCCATACTCCCTTAACTGTACATAGCATCTGGTTCTTTCCATATTCCCTTTATAACCGTATAGCACCTGGCCTGTTGAGAGGGAAGAGACTGACTGACCGGACGCAGAGGTGTTTCCAAGGCACCAGGACCAGGTTCTATGCTGGCCGAGACTTAACACGTCCTAGTCGTGCGTCCTGGGTAACAAGTCCCTTCGGGATCCTCGTTAACGTAGTAGGATCGTTGATTCTTTGATTGGCGGAGAGGGGAAAGTCGTGACTGACTGACCGGATGAGGGGGGGGGGGGCGAGATTGACTGACCGACCGGGTGAGAGGGACGAGACTAGCTCACTGACCGGGTGAGGGACGAGACAGACTGGGTGAGAGGGACGAGACAGACTGACTGACTGGGTGAGAGGGACGAGACTGACTGACTGACCGACCAATAGAGAGGGACGAGATTGACTGACTGACCGACCCGGTGAGAGGGACGAGATTGACTGACCGACCGGCTGAGAGGGACGAGATGACTGACCGACCGGGTGAGAGGGACGAGATGACTGACCGACCGGGTGAGAGGGACGAGACTGACCGACCGGGTGGGAGGGACGAGACTGACTGACTGACCGGGTGGAAGGGACGAGACAAATTGACTAATCGGGTGAGAGGGACGAGACTGACCGACCGACCGACCGGGTTAGAGGGACGAGACTGACTGACCGACCGACCGGGTTAGAGGGACGAGACTGACTGACTGACTGACCGGGTGGGAGGGACGAGACTGACTGACCGGGTGGGAGGGACGAGACTGACTAACTGACCGGGTGAGAGGGACGAGACTGACTGACCGGGTGAGAGGGACGAGACTGACTGACCGGGTGAGAGGGACGAGACTGACTGACCGACCGGGTGGGAGGGACGAGACTGACTGACCGGGTGAGAGGGACGAGACTGACTGACCGGGTGAGAGGGACGAGACTGACTGACCGGGTGAGAGGGACGAGACTGACTGACCGACCGACCGGGTGAGAGGGACGAGACTGACTGACCGACCGACCGGGTGAGAGGGACGAGACTGACTGACTGACCGGGTGAGAGGGACGAGACTGACTGATTGACCGGGTGAGAGGGACGAGACTGACTGATTGACCGGGTGAGAGGGACGAGACTGACTGATTGACCGGGTGAGAGGGACGAGACTGACTGATTGACCGGGTGAGAGGGACGAGACTGACTGATTGACCGGGTGAGAGGGACGAGACTGACCGACTGACCAGGTGAGAGGAACGAGACTGACCAACTGTTGAGATGGACATCACATGAGCTTAAAAATAATTCCTGATTTTGTTCAACTAATCTTTACAGTAATAGAAAAATGTATAAACTGGAAAAATATATACGGCATCATCGAAAGAAATGACTTGTTAGGTTGTATACGGCACCAGACATTTATTATGTTGTGTATACAAGCGATTAAATTGAATTGTTCTTGCTGATGCAAGTAATGGTCAGTCGTGTTTGTCCACTTCCTTCTGTCTAGTACATTACTAAGATCATCAAACTAAAACAAATTTTGGGATTTGTTCAACAGCACTAGATGGAAAACAATTACTTCTGTCTTGATCACATAGACTGATCTCACTGTGGTACTCCCAGCGCAGGTCTGGGTATCGCTAGCTGATAGCTTCTCACTTTATCCCTGATTCGTTCTTCTGTAATGGCTAGGTTCTAGTTTTCTCACTGTATCCCTGATTCGTTCTTCTGTAATGGCTAGGTTCTAGTTTTCTCACTGTATCCCTGATTCGTTCTTCTGTAATGGCTAGGTTCTAGTTTTCTCACTGTATCCCTGATTCGTTCTTCTGTAATGGCTAGGTTCTAGTTTTCAGCAGTTACTCACTTTGCATTCTGCGCATTGAATGTGCATTCTGCACATTGAATGCTCAGCTTACGTTTCCTGTAGCTCCTGTCTTGAAACTGCAACGCGCGTCTTTCTGGGGACAGTCATGAAACATGCGTCATTCCGGGGACAAATGTCTTGAAAACTACTTGCAACATGCGTCATTCTGGGGGGGGGGGGAGAGACAGACGTCTTGAAACTATTTGTAACGTCTTCTTGGGACACGTTTTGAAACTACTTGCAATACGCGTCTTTCTGAGACTTCGAAATTTCACCATCAGCGGGTGTCCTTTCAGTATGTACATTTACTGATTGTAAGGGAACCGTACTTCTATTACATCCATCATAACACTAGTCTAACCCGCGTTGGAACTATCTTGAGTAGTGAGATCAGATATCTATCCTCGGATATGGGTGAAAAATTCCCATGTGCAAATTGCCAAGTACTTGCTTAGGGCTCATAAGTGCATGGCAGAACGTTGAAAGAAAATGGACGACGTCTACGTCCTAGAGTTCAAACATTTTTTAACGTAGAGCAGCATTCACGTACGACTCCCGGCGTATCGTCGACTGTTGTGTCGTTATCACGTTTTCATACCCATCTATACTAGTATACTGTTCACAAAGTTAATATGTAGGAGCAGTGTCGTCATTATGGATGTGACACACTGGTTCTGTCGTCTTCGTTCACTGTCACAACCTAATTTCACTCTACTTACGACCTCTGAATGTCCGGCATCTTGACCTCTGGCTGTAATCAGCCGAGCGACCGCTTCTATGATCGACCGGTCAAGCGTTGATCTAACTAGCTTGCTTGTCGGCAAGTGATTTAAACTTTCGTTGCTTTGTTTGAAATCCAACTCGTTTCCACATTATTAAATGTAACTGGTTAACAGACTATAGTTGACATACATTCTGCCTACACATTATCAATTCACTGCTGGAAAACTTCTATCAAGAACATATGGTTTCAAGGTTCGTGTTGTAGCACAGGTGTTTTCGCTACGAAGGTTCTCGGGTGACAGAAATGTGAGCTGCTTCGGGTCACGAGGTGTTCTTCGTCACGTGACCGGTTTGACTATTAGCGTGCAGGGTTGACTATTAATCTTTGTCCACTGTTCTATCTATTTATCTGTGTTTGTTGGTGACCAATTCTCATTTCTATCTTCTGAACTCAGTTCTTTTCATCATAGTATTCTACCTCATTTAACTCTTAAGTTATTTTCGGACCATGGCACAAATTTTGCATGTTTAATCCAACGGTAGTTCATTATCAGAGTAAAAAACAAGCGCGGCTGCCTTGGCAAAATTATTAGGAAGGAAAACCTACCCACCGGAAGATGGAGCTCGTAAACTTGGGTGGAAACTCGAGGAAACTGACCTTACATAATGCATGTAGTCAGGCACGCTGACCTTTGAGATTCATAACTGAGGCACTTCCCTTGAAAGAAGCAGATATACAAGAACAATCTGTGACCTGTTCCCGTCTTCAAACATACAGTATCCCAATTCGCACTATGAAGATACTGGGTATATGATGCTATTCCCATATTTTAAATTGATCGGTACTGATGGGTGGCGATTGTCAATATCATACCATCTGCCTTAGCTTGGGAAATGTCATGGTGCTCGTTGTTAGGCTGAGCAAGGGCATTTGTTTATATTTAAAGTAAGTTTTCAAAAAATATAATTCATTGCTCAAAGATGTCTTCATAGTTTATATTGCATATTTCCTCTATAGGAATACCCCAGTGGCAGTATGGTACACAAGATGCAGTTATTTTTCATGATTAACCAGCGCCACAAAAAACTGCGTGCGATGTATGTTTTCTTGGTGAAGTGGGACTCATTTCTGCAATCTGAAATAGCGTTGAATTACCAAGCCATTTGCGCTTACGTTGAATTGAAGGAAATGCTTGATAAACAGATTAAGAGCCACCAGGGAATGAATCCAACTAGTGCAGATGCAGAAGTCGACAAGTAAGTTGTTTCCACACGGTTTATTGGGCTGCGACAGCAGTAGTATGTGAGGAGGTAGCTAATCCCTAAATATGGTGCAATACGTCCTATTTCACTATGTAGTCTGGCACAGCATTAAAAAACGGACCTAATTTTCAATGAATATAACTCATGAATAAATATCAAGTATTTTTGCACTTTTATCTCCCTTTTTTAGATATTTACTTTTCATTTACAGATTACTGTTATTATTGGTTGTAGTAGGCAGGGTTAAACTATGATTATACGATGTTTAACCTAGATATTTCTTCGCTTGACTGATATTTTTCCAATTTGGCTAACAGTGTTCCTACTTTTAAGTTTGAGCGAGATATTTGTATGAACAATAATTTTCCAAATAGAGTAACACATTTCCTACTTTTTTTTTAAAGTAAATTTGGTTGAAATATTTCTTTATTTTGCCCATATTTTTCACATTTAGTTAACACATTTTCCTAAAGTTTTTTATAAGTTTGGACGCGATTTTCTTTACGTAACCTATATTTTTACCCTTGGCTAACAAATTTTCCTACTATTTGTAAGTATGGTTGAGATATTTCTGAATTTGGTCATTTTCCATTCGTTGGTTAACTTGTCTCCTTATTTTTTGTTTTCTTTGACATATATCTTGAATGTGTCTTCACGTAACACTCTCACTACATGACAACTATATATATACACACACCGACAACACTAAAAACACACATCGTTTTTCCATACATTCCACAGAAGGCGGATACAGATACGTGCCCTTATATATTACACTGTTCAATACACTTAGTGGAGTAATATGGCATATATGGTATCGATACCTTTGCGAGAGAGAGAGAGAGAGTGAGTGTCGATGTGTTCCATATGTCAATGAGGCACTATTCCTTGTGGTTCGAATCTGTAAAGTACAAAGCAGAATACTGTTAGTGAACAGAAAACGGAAAACTTGGTTAACATACTCTAGTGAAAAACATGATCATATGTACACATTTATAATACATCATAGCATCTACCTTCACTGACCCAATATAAGAGGACGCCTGAGAATAAACTCACACGGAATGACACTATCCAGTGCCACCCAGTGAGCGGTGTAGCACCATTTCACCCACATCACTTGAAGGCAAAAGTGGAAGATGATGATTTGTTTTATATACGACCGTCATTGGAATATGTATTATTAATCTTATACCTATCGGATATATATATATTGTTTATTCTTATTGGCAACATGCAAATTGTCTCTACCCATACACCAGTGACAACACTGAACCCTTGGCGACGTGTAGCGACAATGTATACGACACATATAGTACTTACCACTGTGGTCTCTTGCAGTGAACTGTTTCCATAGCTCTTATTGCAACTTTGTCTATAGCCGGTATTTGCAGGCTTTATATACGGAGTCGGGCTGATGTATCACCTAGAATGTGCTGGGTCACGGGTATGTGTGAATACATATTGTAGCAAGTTCAATCCCGTTAGACTTATTCGATAAACCATCTACTAATTCTGTTTATAAACCTGCCTAGTCAGCGATTCAACCCTTCATGTGTCGCTTACTCCGAGGTGTTTTTAGTGTTTACATTTCCTCCCAAAAACGTCTTGACATGTATACCGTGATCATATCACAATGTCACCCACGGTTTCCCCAAAACATGTCCGAAAACGTTCAAGCATGTTCACCGCCGGCATTGCCACACGTTGAGTCATCCAGGTCACCCTTAAGAAGCCCACAATTAGTTCACGTTTCAGACTTTTAATGAGACTTAGCCTCAGTGGTCCTAATGATGATGTCGGTGTACTTATCTAGCCACACCGCCACTCGCCTACCGCTTAAAAATAATCAGAAACTTGCCTAGCCTTTCGTCCACTCACTCACCACTTACCAGCGGATAATACTAAACGATACCCACTACAACCCTTAATACTGCCACCTTTACATTTTAAGTTTTTCATATGAACTGTAGCCCACATGAGTGTTCGGAAGCAGTTATCTAGCGTTTCCTGCACTCTCACCCTTATCAACAATGACACTAAGGCATACCCACTACAAACAGTAATACCGGCCATCTTTACCTCAAGGTTTTCATTTGTAACCAGTATGATGCATTTGTAACCCAAATGATGAGTGTTTAAACCGCGACCCTCTCCATGTCACTAATAATCGCTACCAACCCGTTAACACCACATTACACTAAGCCTTACCCACTACAGCCAATAAATTCCGACCGTCCAAACTTTACTTTTTCATTTATAACCCGTGTGGTGATAAGTGTTTAAACCATGACCCTCTACATAAAACTAAATACGGCTACCCACCCCTTAACAATGAATTTCACAAAGCCGTAACCACTTCAGCCAATGATACCGACCATCTTTACTTTTTAACGCGTTCATTTGTAACCCGTCTGATGATAGTGTTTAAACCATTATAAGCCTCTGCAGATCACTAATAACCGCTACCCAACTATTATCAATGAATTTCACCAAGTCATGCCCACTACAGCCAATAATACTGACCATCTTTACTTTTTTGTTTTCATACTTAACCCTTACGATGATAGTGTTTAAACCACTGCGACCCTCTACAGATCATCTATAACCGCTACCTACCCCTTAACAATGTCTTTCACTAAGCCATACCCACTATAATCAGTAATACTGGCAAATCTTTACTTTTTTTAAGATGTTTAATTTTTAACCCGTATGATAGTTTAAACCACTACGACCCTCTACAGATCATATAGCTGCAATGTTTACATTTTACTTATGGTTTTCACATGACCCATCACGGCTCGCGTGTTCGAAGCTCGTCGCCCCACTCCATGTGCCGACACCCCACCCCAGTGCCCCACACCCACGTCCGCCCGCCCTCTAGACAACCCCGAGGAAATGCACTGTAACCCTAACCATTTACCTCAACAATGGACTGCTGCTAGTGTTTATGCCCAATATAGACAGAAAAGAGGAAGAATCTGAGGAAGAGAACTAGACCCATAGCACACCGTCAATCGTTTGATGATCGTGTTTAAGCCCCGCCCACTACTACCAATAACAGTAATCTTTAAATTAAAAAAAAAAAAATTTTCAACGAAAGCTCATTTACTGCTAATATAGTACCTTGCGGTGTGTGGCAGTGAGGGTCTTTGAGCCTGAGGAAGTTAAGGCCGCCTGGCTAGTGCAATCGCCGCGAACTGCAGGTTAGGATTTTCTTTTTGTCCCCGACAGAAAAAAATCCCACAACTTACCGAGGGATCGAACCCATGTCTCCCGAACGAGTCAGGTGTTCTAGCCACAAGTCTACAAAAGGAGGTAACATTGCAAAATAAAAAAAAAATAAATACGATTTATTCAGTAGTTATATATCCCTTGAAAATGGGGTCCGTGTTTTAATGCGGTGTTGATTCATGCCGCGTTTCAATGCCTTGATTCAGTGCCGTTGAAGTAAAGAAGACGTGGGTTAGTTCAAGACGTAAGTCTCAAGCAGTGTTACACATAATTTTAAGACCGATTTCTCCCCCAGAATGACGCGTTGCAAGTAGTTTTTGTCCAATCGCCGAACTCCGTGGCGATGGCGTTGCGGACGCGATTCATATTGCCGCTTACGCCTGTTTGAAACACAGCGGCGACTGATTTGGCAGCAGACCGTGTCGAGCTGGTTTTAACGTGTTGGTATTGGAGCCGGTCGATCAAAAAGCAATGGCAAACTAGTGAACATAAAAACTTGCCAAGACATCAACAACTATGGCTTTAAAATGTTGACTGCAACGTCCTGTAAAAAAATATGCAACTTAAAAAAAAAAAAGTAAAGTTGAGAAAATGCCTTTCCGGAAGCAACATGAGTGCGAGGCTATGGATCATTTCATCACTAAAAATTGAGCTTTTCAGCTCAAATGTTAAAACGAAAGTTTTATAATATTGTGGTCTGAGAAACACGGTCTCTTGGAAACAAAATCCGTTGTTGGAAGGCGTGGTTTCTAGAAGAGGCAGGGGTCTATCGGCACGATGAACACAGTACACTGCAGACATGGGAGGGGGGGGGGGGGGTCATGAGGGAGCAGTAGGCGGAAGAAATGGCCTGTTTGATCTGCCTACCGTGATGATAGCGACGTTATGCAAAGGAAAAACTTCCGACAGCAAGTTTTTAACATTTCAGTACTCTTGACATTCAATTTTCTAACGTTTCAGTACTGTTGGCATTCAATTTTCTAACATTCAAGTACTCTTGACATTCAATTTTCTAACATTTTAGTACGCTTGACATTCAATTTTCTTACACTACAGTACTCTTGGCATTCAATTTTTTATCGTTTTTGTAATATTGACATTCAATTTTCTAACATTTCAGTTCTCTTGACGTTCAGTTTTCTTGACGTTCAGTTTTCTAACATTTGAGTACTCTTGACATTCAATTATCTAACACTTCAGTACTCTTGTCATTACATTTTCTAACATTTCAGTACTCTTGACATTCAATTGACTTGTTGCATAACTTGTGACTTGTTGCGCAACTTGTGGCTTTTTGCATAACTTGTATTTTTTGAAATGCTACATTTACTTGGCCTATTTTGAATAGCTCAAGCAAACATCTTAATAGTTCAGACAACTAAAAATGCCATGTTTTGAAAATGGGGAATTCCTATTTCATTATCTATCGTATATTATTTCATCATGAGTCGCATAACTTATAATCATTGCGGCATTTCAGGGGAGCTCTTGCAGCATGTTACAGAATTTATTAATATATTTGCCTCTGCATAAACTTCTAGTTGTGGCCAAACCATATGATATATTGTGTAATTTTACTGAGACCTACAGATTTCAATATCTTATAAATTTTCACAATTTACAGTATCTAATTTTACACCAAAAATAAATCAAATATATGCATACACACAAACAAGCAGACCAGGCCAACGACCATGTCAGCAGTAATAACGTATCGTCAGATATAAACCGGTTACTCGCATCAGATTGATAAGAGGGAGACCAAGTGAATATGCTGGGAGTTTAACATGACACGGAGGTAAATCGGTATCAATAATTTACAGCAAAAGACACAGAAGGCTGGATAGAAAGATCACCAATGCCACACATGGACAATGATACCCCAAAAAAAAAGTAAAAGCAAATTAAATCTATCATTCTACTAATGCCAGAAATATGATAATGCAACAGACTCCAAAGAATGCTTCAAATGACAAAACCAAATATCAGCTGATACAATATCAGCATTGGATTGAGACAGCAAGAATGTCAAGTAACAATTACCAAGTGCATACAAGACCCTGCAAATGTTGGATTAGCTGAAGAGCAGAGGCAAACTAAACCTGTGTGCAGCTCATATTTGCGTTTTGTCTAAACTTTAATATGAAGCTGTAAGGCATTGCATGGACAGCAAAATATTCTTTTTCTTGCTTTAACATCCATGTATTTGTCTGTATTATGTATGTATTTTTATCTGTATTCATTTAGTGCCATCTGTTATTGAAGTAATCTGAATCTTCTACAGATTATCTTTTCTCCGGGAAAGAATTAAGGAGTATGGAGACAGTCTGGCGGTAAGAGTTAACTTAAAATTATATTAAAACAAAAGCATGCAATTTTAGATCTGTTTCTTGCACCTACCGTCTCCAACAGAGTATGGAAGACTGCTGGTATCGAGCTCAAATTTGGAGCTTATGTTTAGAAGTATTTGACAAAAGGGAAGAAAGTATGGATATCGGAAACCTTAAACAATAAACGAAAAAATCCATAAGCAAAACTGGAGCTAATAAAGCCAGAGCCTAGGAAAAATACGCAGAAGCTAAGAGTGTAGTGGATAAAGGCAGATAAATCAACAGATAAACAAATGCAGCAGAATCATGAAGCTTCAATTTTAAGTACCTCAAGGAATCGTTCAGGATCATGCTGAAGGAGACGAGATTCCATTGACAAACAAGGATGAACACACCTGCTGCCGACCAAACAGATCGTGCACTGACCAGAGGTTAACAGAGCATATAATAGAACAAAGCATCGAGCTGAACTAACCGCTTTGTTAGATATGTGGATTATTAAAGGCCTTTTACAGCAATGATAGGAATTGTTTTGAAATAGACATTATGGAATACCACTGAAATGATCGCAATACTGATTTCAGTATAATGTAAGATCTCTGAAACAAAACATCTCTAATAAGTTATTTGTAGACGAGGAAGGCACGTAAGACTTTGCAACAGGTTAAAAGCATTTGGAGACTCCTGTATGAAAGTCCATGGAAGGAAGGAATGAAAACATGGATAAAGCCGGAAGCCAAGTAGATAGAAGAGAAAAAAATAAAGGCAGATATAATAGCAAATCCAGAATTGCTAATCAAGATATAATAGCAAATCCAGAAATACAAATCACAAGTCATATTTTTATATTTTGTAGTGAATTGTCTTTCTTCTTCTACGAGTGCCAAACAAGTGATATTTCTGTGTAACAAAGAAATACATAGAAGGTAACAAAGCTTAGACGTTCGTAAGGGCGGATACGTGGCACTTCAGATACACTATTGTATGCATTAGAGAGACGAAACCTAAAATGTTCAAACTGCAAACATTCACTAGATGGTGTCTGCACATAGGGCTTAAAAGGTTTGACAATCACCATGGAGATCGTGGAGAGCTAGCCAAATACTAGCGATTCAAGAGGGAAAGACACTGGCGGATTAGGACACGATTGAGGAATCTTGAGAATACACTTTGAAGGCGTTTGTCTGGGATGCACAGGGTAACAGAAGACTTAAAAACACAAGAAGAAAGATCAGAAATAAAGGTGGGGAGGACATGGCCTGAACTGCATGGGATAGCTAAGGATACGAGGTATGAGTTGGTCGTGGGCCTATCTACCATGGGAGGTAGAATTGATGTGTTCTATTTGCTATTTCATGTCATAGATACGGCGACAGCAATCTATTATGTGTTGCTGTGTAGACTGATCTTTGAGATTGACCAGTCGATATAGGTGGTTTCATCCCTTTATCTAGAATAGTTTCCTCCATCACTTGTCGGAAATGGATTGTTTCCTCCATCACCTTTGTCTAGAATGGGTTGTTTCCTCCATCGTGTGTCTAGAGTGGATGGTGTCCTCCATCACCTGTGTCTAGAATGGTTTCCTCCACCATCTGTGTCTAGAATCTATCGTTTCCTCCATCACCTGCCTAGAGTGGAAGGTTTCCTTCATTCCCCTGTCTAGAATGAAGTTTCATCCATCACATGTCTCTAGAGTGGATTGTTTCCTCCATCACCTGTGCCTGGAATGGATGGTTTCCTCCATCACCTACCTTCATTGCAGGACTAGAGGATTTCCTCCATCACCTGTGTCTAGAATGGTTTCCTCCATCACTTTTGCCTGTAATGGATGGTTTTCCCCATCACCTATCTAAAATGAATGGTTTCTTCCATCACCTGTCTAGAATGAATGGTTTCTTCCATCACCTGTCTAGAATGAATGGTTTCTTCCACCACCCGTCTAGAATGGATGGCTTCCTCCACCACCTGTCTAGAGTGGTTTCTGCCATCACCTGTCTCTAGAATGAATTGCTTCTTCCATCACCTGTCTAGAATGGATGGTTCTCCATCACCTGTCTAGAATCGATGGCTTCCTCTACCACCTGTGTCTAGAATGAAAGGTTTCTTCCATCACCTGTCTAGAATGAATGGTTTCTTCCATCACCTGTGTCTAGAATAATTGGTTTCTTCCACCACCCGTCTAGAATGGATGGCTTCCTCCACCACCTGTCTTTTCCTCCATCACCTGTATAGAATGAATTTCCTCCATCAACTGTGCCTAGAGTGGATGGTTTCCTCCATCACCTGTCTAGAATCGGTTTCCTCCATCACCTGTCTACAGTGGATTGTTTCCTCGGTGACATTTGTCTACAGTGGGTTGTTTCCTCCGTCACCTTTTGTCTAGTGGATTTTTCCTCAATCACCTTTCTACAGTGGATTTTCCTCAATCACCTTGTCTACAGTGGATTTTTCCTCCATCACCTTTGTTTACAGTGGGAATCCTCCACCTTGTCTACAACGGATTGTCCTCCATCACCTGTCTACAGTGGGTTTCTCCATCTGTTGTCAAGAATGGAATGCTTTTTTGGCTGCGTTAGCTCTTTGAACTCAAGCTTAGACCATACATCTGCTACTAGTGCTTTTGACTTTTTTGTTTTTTGTTTCGCTTATGGATTAGCTTTCCCTAACCAGTGTTCTTCACCATCCTTCTAGAACAGTGGTTCTCAACCTTTTTTGGCTCATGCACCCCTTCACCATATGTTCATAACCTTATTAACCCCTCACCCCCACCCCTTTTCGTATTTCATCCATATAAATTCCCCCGCCCTACACAGTATACGTAAAATATGGAAGCTGAATTTAATAACACATAGTAGAACAAGTCTACACGTCTGCATAAAACGTGATTTGCGCGTCTTAGTTATAAAAAAGGCGAGAGGTACAGGACCGCAAAATATGCAGGGAAAAACCAAGCAATGGGTCCTTGTATTAACGCGATCTTGAAATAATCTTTTCTCCCCCGGAAACCCTAAAATTCCCCCTGGGGGGGGGGGGGGGAGAGAGAAAATTCCCTACCAGTTGAGTACCACTGTTCTAGAAGTACTAGTAATTTTCCCCCGTAGTCAAAGGCTTCTTATATTGAAACTTATAAGCATATTTGAAAAAATTTCTAGTTTTATCTCCGAGATGTGCATGTCAGTGTAAATATGGGGTGAGGAGAGGGAAAAAATGGTGGGGGGGGGGGACACGTGCTTAAGCACGTCTTTGTTTAATACTATGAAAATGCTAATTTCTCCAAATCTGTAGGATTCTTACATTAGATGCATATTCATTTTCCTAGATGTATATCGCTCAGTTGTATTGCGTTAATTCAGAATGTCTTTCAAGCATATGGAGTCTCGAGTACAATGCCGGTGAGCATAAGTGGTCAAGGCTCACCATCTCAGATTAATTCTCAGTGCGGTAGATGTTCTCAGTATGATGCAAGTCTTCGAAATACCGCCCTTTAAATGTCATGCATTTGGATAAGAAATTAGAAATAGGCAACGTTATTCACATTTCAAAACTTCGACAAAAAGTTGACGGGTTGCATATAAAAAATTATTTCCCGCGTTTCCATCCTGTTTCAGGATATTGCGGTCAACACCAGCATCTTTCAGCTGTATGTTGATTCCTAGGCTAGATTACGCTCATCAGCACGCCAAGACTTTCTGAGCGACCGGCTCCATAATCTCGTAGGTCACTGGCACGACTCGAACCGCTTCCAATTCTCGTGCGCTCACGCCAACCACGAGAGTATTCGGGGTTACGGAGAAAGCTGCTAACCCCCTCAGCCAGGGAGTCCGGCATATGACATAATTTTGCAAGATGTCTTGTCTGGGAGTTGGAAGTGATTTGAAGTGATTTCTATCTGCTACATTTACTTAGGTTGATGTGCGCAGAAACGATATGAGGTACAACCTGAATAATGCAGAACTGGCCTTACTGAAAAACGAGATCAAATTACTGATAGAACATGGTGAGGAGGAGCTGGACTGGCTGAAGGGACATGGATTTACAGAGGATCAAGTCAAGAAATTGGAAAAGTAAGCGGGTTGTTTCTAAACTTGTCTCTCGAAATTACTGCCTGAGAGTTAGCTATTCTTGTAACATTTTGTTTAACAATTCGTAAATTTGTAAAAGAAGCATTGACATATAGATACAAAAGAAACATACCTTGCCAAAATCAACACTGTCAGATCTGTCAATTTTGTATAACGCAGCTTATAAATTCAAAAAAAAACAAATATCCGAAGTTTCCTGCAATGGGTCAGTGATAACGCCTTCATATTTTGTAGACCTTAATACATGTAAGAATAGATGGTCAATTTAGCACGTTATAATAGATCAATAGATGGTTAATTTGGCACGTTATAATAGATCAATAGATGGCCAATTTAGCTGCGTTATAATAGATCAATAGATGGCCAATTTAGCACGTTATAATAGATCAATAGATGGCCAATTTAGCATGTTATAATAGATCAATAGATGGTTAATTTAGCACGTTATAATAGATCAATAGATGGCCAATTTAGCGCGTTATAATAGATCAATAGATGGCCAATTTAGCACGTTATAATAGATCAATAGATGGTTAATTTAGCACGTTATAATAGATCAATAGATGGCCAATTTAGCGCGTTATAATAGATCAATAGATGGCCAATTTAGCATGTTATAATAGATCAATAGATGGCCAATTTAGCATGTAGGGATAGATCGATAGATTGCAAATTTATCACGTACTAAAATAGATGACCAATTTAGCACATACTAATAGATCAATAGATGTCCAATTTAGTACTTTATAATAGATCAATAGATGGCCAAGTTAGCACGTTATAGATCATTAGAAGACAATTTATCACGTAAAAATAGATCAATAGATGGCTAAATTAGCACGTAGGAATAGATTAACAATTTATCCCTCTGTGGCAGTCGACCCAGGCCTCGAACCCACGTCCAGCCGTGCTCGTGACATTATCTGCAGTTCGCTATCAACTTCGCATGCGCACCCGCAACGCAGCCTGTATGCCGGCATTAGGTTGTTCCTCATCAGCCACTGAAAAAACAAACATAAGATTAGTCTCTACATAATGTAATCTGAGTATAATTATTCCGGGTTCCAACGTCTCACTATATTTGAGCAATCGTCGAATATAGTGATTGCTAACATATAGAGACCTTAGCAATCCGGCGATTTGTCGATTTTGTGAGTGCGTTCTAAAATTGAAATTACCGTTGGGGATAACAGATTCGAACAATACTTGTGACTTTGTGTTTTGTTTCAGCTTAAGTATTATTCGTTTATTCGCTTCATATGATATACAACTCTTCGGTAAGCACTTTAAGACGAAGCGCGAAATATGCCAGGCAATGAATCGTGCAACAGTGTTTGTGGCTTCTGTTTAAAAACTATAGTCAAGCGGTAAGGAAAAGGCACCAGAGAGAACACATAATAAAACATAACTAGAAAGACCTTTGTCTGAAACCAAAGGGGCACAACAGTACGACATTAAAACCCATTGACAAATGTTAATAGAAATAAATATGAGAAAGATATAGATGGAGGTGCACGCGATAGTAAGACAGCTTGGAGTGAGTTGGTTGGGAACGTATGCCCTAATTGAGGGTAAAGGGCAAAAGATCTCCTGCATGTCTCTACCAAACAGGCGAACCCTGCGGAAGCCTCAACACGCACGCCCGACTTCCCTTTCCATATTGCTAATCGTTCGTTCAGGCCCTATATCCATTTGGGGATAATAGCAATAGGTAAAAGAAAGCCATTAAAACGAGTCTTATAACACATCTGCTCTATACAGATGGCCACAGTATTATTAGCTGAAAATTCAAGATTACATTTTAGTCATTGTAAGATTGCAGAATGACTTTCCTCGAAAATCAAGTTAATCAAATATGTCGGGCCTTTTCTTTGAAAGAAATTGATTTAGGAATCGACATCACAGAAATTGAAAGGGGGGGGGGGGGGGAGGGAGAAATGCTTAACGAAGCTGATTATTGCACATACTGGGCAATTATATTAGATGGAAGAACCGTGACAAAGCTGCATTTCAAAAAATGAAAATTGTATGCAATAGTCAATATCATTGAATGTTAGAGTACAAAGGTAGAACCTGTTTAGCTGTATGGCAGTGACTCGTGTGACGAATAAATTAGGGTGAACTTAGGCTCAATGTTGATATGGTTACTGGGGCGAATGTTGCAAATACTTTGCATTGCCTGGGTAATTGTCTGGAAGAGGGTAATAAGTAGACCATTATATACAGAGACATTCTTTGACCATGTGACAAGAGGTATTGTAAAAGATCGTGACGACTGGAAAGAGCAGCGCGTGTGTGTGTTGGGGGGGGGGGGGTGGTGGTGGTGTATGGTCCATATATGTGTGCAGTTATGGAGATAATGGTCAAGGCCCGTTGGGATCGGAGTTAGAAAACAGCACCATTGAGAATGTTGTTTGTCCATCAAGAATGATGATGCCTATTCATTTCATCCAGTGGGGTTGAAAGTATGGAGCCATGAGTTCTAAGATGGCTGATAAAGCCTATTTTGGCTCGAAATGTTCGACAATGTGGGTAAAGAATGCTTGGCGTTCCAGGAGGATCTCCTGCAGTGGTTTTCCTGTCCAGCCATTTCTTCACAGATCTTGCAGTCCTTGTTGCTTCACAAGTAACTGCATCTTTGCGTAACGATGTATGCCACGAATTTCGGTCTTTGGCAAGTCTCCCATGTATCATGAATTCCAAAAGCTTTCAGTGAGATTTTGTCTTTAAAACGTTTCCTTTGGCCGCCATAGGAGCGTTTACCACAACGCAGCTCGCCGTAAGAAATTTATTTAGGCAGCTTGTGATCTGGCATGCGAGTAAGTGACCAGCCCAGGGAATCTGACTTCAATTAATAGTGTGGATACCGAACATGGACGCTCTTTCTAGGACTTGAGTGTCTGGGATCTTGTCTTGCCATTAATCTTAAATAGCTTCCTACTATGTGGAAGTGAAGAATGGTGCGGTAGGGAGTTTGGAGTTATGAGGGTTTGGTCGACACTCGGTGCTCCAAGGAATGACCAGGCGAACATATAAATTGTAACAGGTACCATTATTATTGGCTTTTCGCTGGTTTATATAGACAACGCACGTATAGGAATGTTCAGAGTGCTTAGGTGTCGGTACTTTACTCTGTAAAAACTTGCAGGATCTTCATAAGCAAGTGCAGTTGAAGCAAATGACAATTTCAGACATGACTACAAGTAAACGAAAGATTAAACAGAACTGACACGTATATTTTAACATTTCAGTTTGGACGAAAGTTTATGGTTTGTCGATTGTCAGCGTCCAAAGGCTGAAGATGATCTTTTAAATACAGAAACTGGAACTTTTCTGATTCGCCCCGAGCCAGAAGAGAATGCTCATGTATTGTCAGTAAAGTAAGTAATGTGCATCAATGCATGCGTAAGGTGGTACTTAGTTTGTCCACTGTGACAGCTACATGTTGCTAACATCTTTATTTTGTTAGAATAATGCCGGTGTCCGAGGCAAAGGCGTTATGCACCGGGTTCGTAATTCCGCTTAACTGCGTTCGAAACACAGCTGCGACCATTTGGCAGCAGACCGTGTCACGTGTTGGTATGGGAGCCGGTCGTTCAGAAGGCAATGGCAAACTACTGAACGTAAACTTGCCAAGACATCAACAGTAGTGCTATTGTTGACAGCGATGTCCTGTAAATAGGATATACAAACAAAATAAAACTATCGTGTTAAAAGGCATTTTCTCTAAAACGCCTGGAGACTAAGCCTTACTGTTTCTCTATATCCTGATAAATTCAGGATAATTCTCGCCCGGGTGATGATTATCTACACTGATGGTTCGGTGTTGAGAGGTAGAAGTGCCTGGCGATTCTTAACAAAAGCTAATGGTCGGCGTTTGGTGCAGGAGAGCCTGGCGTATGATGATACATCTAGCTTAAGAATGGAGGTGGAGGCGGTCAGTGCAGCTTTCCGCTGGATGAACACGATACACACACATTGTGATTGTAACTGACTCAGAAAGCATGCTGAGAAGGGTGAGGACAGGCAGGCTTCGTGCAGAGTGGCTTGCGTCGCTTCGGAGGTCACGGGTAGCAAGCATCACCTGGATCTTTTCTCCGGGGCATGCCGGTGTGCTGGGGAATGAACAGGCGGACAGTTTGGCTGGCTCGGCGAAACTTGGGAGTATTGATGCGTGGCATGACAAGACAGACGTGGTTGCGGCCTTGTGGGAGCACGTGCACACCTCGGAGGAGCAAATGGATCACCATAGTCTGGTAAGAATGAGGCAGCGAGGTGTGACTAGGGGATCTGGCCGACGATCGACGCTCAGAGGAAAGGTGAGACGGCCATATAATCAGATTGCTACTGGAACTATTAGTGTTGGAAATCTTCGCTGGCTGCTGAGGATGGGGGCGGAGCGCTTATGGGAATGTCCCGAATGCTGTGATGTCGGTTCCTAAATCAATCCTGATAATCTTGCCAGCTAATAGGGATACACATCTTCGTTGTCTGTCGTGGGATGGCGTTGGACACAGAAAGATCAGCCTAACGAACGAAGGAAAACTGTTTCCAGTTAAAATTTATGGTGAAAACTAAGAATATACTGCTGTAAGACTTATATATGTAAACATATGTAATGTAAACACATGTAATGTAAACACGTGTAAACGTGTAATGAGTGCGTTAATAAATTAGGTCAAGAAATAAACGTTACGGAAAATATCGGCGTAACAGCGTGGAGTTAGTTTGATTCCAGACAAGTTGCTGAGTGAAGATTGACGAATAAAGTATTTAGCTGTATGCAATATGTGCTCTTACCCCATAAGCGTTATTTGTCCATGTCTTTATCGGTACTTACCCAGTCGTCTCAGTAAGACGTAAATTGACTTCTGGCGCAGAAAATGGCTACCAATAAGCCGTAGCTTCCAGAATTGCGGAAGTATAGGGGGGGGGGGGGAGGGGAAGAGAAGGGCTTCGGGGAATATAGCAAAGACAAATCCCTAGAAGCTTTGGTGTGGTTTTAAAGAATTCATGATCGGTCAGCCAGTGAGCAGTGTTGACATTTTTAGCGAAGCTAAGTTGCATACACAAGTTATCACAAACATAAGAAAAGCAGTCTGTGACACACGGGAAGATTGTGGAAAGAAGATAACAGCGAGAGAATTCTTTATTCTTGCGTCATTGCACAGGAATAAAAACATGAATTGATCCATGCCGTCGGAGATTGTAATTGTGAAGCAGAATCAACGCAAGCCGGCGAGACACTTGATGATGATGATGATGATTGATAATGAAGACGACGATGATGCCAGAAACCCTTTAACGGAAATTTTGTTACTCTTCTGGCCTCGTTCTAATTCTTCAAACGTCTAGACCTTGCCTGGCGTGAAGCTTAAAACAAAAGTTCGTTAAAAACCCAAGCATGTAGGCGAAGATTCAGGTTTGCGTATGACTGGCTTGTTAAAAGTCGTTTATTCGGTGTATAAATAATTATATAATTGTATATGAGTAAAAGATCTCAGGTTCCGTCTCTACTACGGTACAGACATGTAAACGGACGGGACATGATTGATACGGGCATTGATATTGCACGATGGGAGCAAGTCGCCGCTGATCGCGTTGGGTGGGTCTCAAAGATGAGGAATGAAGGAAACATTATTACAGATAGGTCGAAGGCTGAGCGTGTGAGAAGTCGAATGGTGCGTAATGGTGGAAAACCCCACGTGTTAACGTTGCTACAGCCATGGGTTGCAGCACAATGCAACTTCCGTCTATCAAGACGGTGTCTTTTTCTCCTCCAGAGTAGTAACTGACACCATCTCTATTTTGCTATTATATTGGCTTATTTTATAGACCATGTTCTGTTGTTCTTTGTGTTTGTTTCCAAACATCTGAGTCCCATTATGTGCCTTTCGGTGCATTGTGGTCCACCAAGGTCTGGCTGCCAGTTTTAGTTTTTACGGAATCTCTGTGGCGAAGTGGTCAAGCCGTTTGACTCGTGCTCCGAAGGTTGTGGGTTCGATTCCGGGCCGCACCCTTCGGTTTACGAGTTAAATGTTTCGGAGGCTCCTGTGGGCCGTCGCTAAAAGCTACGGAGTTCGTGCTTTGTGCGACGCTTTCCCTGCTGCGGAAAGAGACTGAGCCATATGGGATAAAACCCGGTGCAATGAAGTCGACCCTGTCGACTTTTAAGCGACTTTTTTAGACAGATTTTTTTTTTATATCCTTTACAGGACATCGCTGTCAACACCAGCATCTTTCAGCTGTATGTTGATTTCTTGGCAAGATTACGCTCAGTAGTTTGCCATTGCTTTCTGAGCGGCCGGCTCACATACCCCGTAAGTTACCGATGCGATTCGAACCACTGCTGATTCTCACCGTCATCACGTTTACCTACGAGATTACGGAGAAAAGACATAACCTCTAAGCCAAGAAGCCGGCTCCTGCCAGATTAGTTGTAGATAAATGTACTTTGATCTTGGCAAAGTTTTTCTTTTAAGGACTCATGGTTACTCAGGGGCCAGAGCCTCCCCGTGAGGTTCGACGTGGGTTGTTTCTTTTCAGTGATGACCAGCCTCTGCTGGTGGCCCTGGCAAGATCACGTGCATAGTTAGACAGCAAGTGATTTATTATCAATTTATTGCATTTTAAATGTTTCAAAATTTGGTTATGAAATTCAAGTAACTTTTTCTTAAATGCAACACTAACTTTAGTTGAATCTATTGTAATGCATTAAATGTTAACAAGATTCTAATTCTTATTCTATTCTTATAGGTATGATGGAACAGTGGAACATTATAAGATTTATCATGAAAACAATGCTTACGGTTTTAGACGCGATAATCTCCGTTTCAAGTCACTGAAGGACCTTGTTGACTACAACCATTACAGATCACTAGCTGTCCATAAATTGGCCCTGGACGCTTGTTTGCTGTTTCCTGTGACTATATACGGATACGATAAAGCGATATCCGAATCTGAGCGAAATCAGGAGCCCCAAGCGGCGCAACCGGAGCCCCAAGCAGCGCAACCGGAGCAACTGTAGCATTAGCAAGGATATCTGCCTCTTCCTCACCACGTGCCAGTTTGTACTTGTACATATTGACATTTTCGCAATGATATTGAAAATAATCCAAAATAAATATGGCAAAACATAAGATCCTGTCGACTTGTGGAACCTGTTGAAATCAACAGCTGGCGAAATGAAATGGTTTCTTGGCTTTCAGATGCCAGTGTTGTGATCTGCCACATTAACTACATCAAATACTATTAGTGTGTATTGAAGAGTAGAGCTGTTATTGTTTGCATGTACTCTGTGATCAATAATACTATTAATACAGTAACAGCGTTTTCCTGAAATGCTCCATTCTTTTTCTGTTCACTGGATGATGTAATTCATTAGGGTCTTTAAGTGCCATGGGCTGATAGTCTTATCTGAACTTCCCGAACTGCCATGGGCTTATAAATCATACTATAATTACATCAATACAGTAGTTTTCCTTATGCAACTCTTTAAATTTATATATAGAAATGTATGCTACCATATTAACAACTTTAAAGTCATAACTGATGCTCCTACCTCACATTTTCCATCATCAGTTTATTCCAAAACTACTTCTTGGTTGGTACTGAATCTGAAATAGTAATGGCTCTTAGATGTTGCTGACCCCCTAAGATTCTGTTCTTGCTGCTTCTGTTTTTATGCAGTCATTACTTCTTTGTTGTATACTGGTTTATCACCTAATTGTCATAATTCTCTTTGCAAACTTTCAGGATTTCCATGTTGGTGTTTGACATTTGATTTTATTACTTTTTTTTTTTTTTTTTAGATTTTATCCACTTGTTCCTTAGCTTATCATAAACTTAACATTGTTGCTATAAGGCAATCTCATTGTTTTTGTCTGCCAAACTTCCCTTGGGGCCACTCATTATGCTGAATGTTAAATGGTCAAACATACATATTAGAAGAGTAAGACTGTATCAGAAAGCTGGCATTATATGTTCACATGTGAAAGTACTATTGTTGCTTTTACCTCATTAAAAATTATCTTCAGCTTTCCATATCACCCTCTTATCAGATGCATGCTAATTTAGCTTTAGGGTGTAGCATTGTGTCCAGTATTTTTAATATAATGTGCAGTGTTTATGCTGTGCAGTGTATAGCCACAGGAATTTGTAATGTCATTTCTTTAGAGCGTCAATTTCTTTTATTCAATTTGTCTGCTGATTTCAGCATACTTTATTTGTTTCAGCTTTAAATTGTGCATACTGCATATCGAAGTCTGTTCCTTTATAGATTCCCAAATGGTATTTAAAACTGCTAATCACATTGTAGTAACTGACTGACAGTTATTGTTGGTTATTAACTAGTAACATCACCATGAGCTTACTTGAGGTTACTCATTACAACACGCTGGTATTGTGGTGACTTCTGGAACTGGCTGTCAATGATGAAACATTTAAATGTATTCATATTTTTTTTACAGCTTTACCTTCTCTTAGCTTTACTCTTTCTCATGCTTAATCTGTAGTTCCAGAAGTGTGCATTAGATGTGGTTTGTCCTGTATGTCATTCATTTTGTTAGGTTGACTTTGATTGTTACAGCCCACATCCTGTCTCTGAGAGCAATTGACCAGTTACAGAATATTGCAAAATATAAACATACTGTAACTTATGTGTGCTTCTAGACTCATCTTTGCTGCCAGAAACCTCAGGGAACCAGGTGTTTTAATTTTGTTCCATCGGGTTGTTGTACCATCTTGGCAAGGGGAGAGAATATGTATTTGCTTACTGGGAATAATTATGACCGAATCGAGTGTAAACTTTTATATGTCAAAATATGAATGTTTGGGTGAAATAGTGTGCCTCTGACATATACACTGAATGAATGAAGCTGAGACAACTTGGCATTGTTTGATATGAGAGGTTTTATATATATAGTTGTATTGGATGCATAACCTCCAGGAAGTTTACTCTTTGATCTATCAAATGCTCTTTGGTTTTATCTTTAGCCTGCAGACTGCAATGTTGTTTATAGAGCAACTTGTCCACTTCAAGCCATGCTCGTGCAGACTTCACCTGAAGTAACATGGCTGTGAATCTGATTACATAAGCTGTTTCACTGATCCAAGTAGACCTGATGTCTACCATCTAGTCATTGCTAACTAGATAGATCAACCTTCTTGTGAGGTTAAAGTCTGTCTTGTTTGTTGCTTCTTGCATTGTTTTCCCTCATACTCCAAGAAATCTATTTATTCCAGCATCTGACTTCAATGTTAGAGTACTGTAGTATTATAGTTTACTTCGTGCATGTCAGTCGTTATATTGATTTTTTTTACTAGTGCTGACATATAGTTGAAATCATTATTGCAGAACGTTTTGTTCCAGAAAGCACATCACACCAACATTTGTCATATGACAGTTAAAACGGCATCTTTTTAACTTTAAACTCCAAAATTACTATTCTTTGTATACATCGCAGACTACATAAAATATCAGAAATCACTTCAGGTGCCAGTAAGCCTTAAACATCTAATTTACTATTTCTGCTGACCCCGTCATTCAGCTTAGCACCACGTTACGAGCTTTCTGAATTGATTTTGCGAGCATTTTACAAACTGATTTTCATTGTCCCAATTGTATTTACCTCTGCTTCTGTTAGCACTGTAGCTAAATTTCAGTGTTAGCTAAATAAATGTCGTGTTTTGTAAATGTTGCTCTCATCATTGCCTGGTGGATACTCATCTTTCTTTGTCTATTGCCCTTAATCTTGGACAGTCTTTGCCTTGTTCTTCCAGTAACCATGCCCTCCATGGCAGTTCTAAGTTGCTGTGACATTTTATGTGGCCAGAGTTTTATTTCTGAGACAGGATACTGTCTTGGCCAGTATCTTCAATGTTTAGATCTCCAAGATCTTGGAGAATTGTAATTGTTTTCTTGATTGTTATGATTGTGGATTTCCTTCCTAAAACGAACAAGCTCAAAAATATAGTATATAGCACACAAATTGTTAGCTTGTATTAGACATCGTAAAGATTGACAGATTTATGTTGAATACTGAGTGGTTGTGATACATGGGGTTGGAGTGTACATGTAGTACATTGCTTGTATATCTTTAATTATACAATTTGCTCCTTTTCGAGTGAAATAGCTGGTGTATCTGCTACAGTAGTGAATAAAAATGGCAACATTTTATTGTACATTTAATACTGTAGTAATACTGAGCATGTTGTTCCATGCTTTAATGTATCCTTCAATGTTCACATATTTGCATTTTGTTAGCACATTTTTCCTCTAGGTTTAGTTGCTCATGTGCCCCACAATAATCTTGACTATCTACATCTTTGTTTAATAAATGTAGTTATCTGTACAAGATATTGGGATTTTTTTTCCTCAAGGTCTCCACTGATTATTAGATGCTCCTCTTCTCAGCTTGCCTGCTTAGTGCTCACGTTTACATGCACATTATAGGTTCAATATAGCACATTTTTTTTTTTAACTACAGTTGACAGCTTTTTATTGATGAACATGGTTTCTATCTTGCAAAAGGCAACTTTTGCCACGATGATTCTTCTCTCCATGGCACCTTCAGTCAGATTCGTTGGCTGTTCAATTTAATTGTACTGATTTACGTATGTTCTCATTTCTTGTAATATTGCATTATCTTGGAGATGACCATAATTTATCAATTCTAACCCTAGCTCAGTGTGTACATTACCAGAACTCAATGGTTGCAGATACTGTTAAATGTCTGCAGTCAATACTGCATCATCTGCACAAATATCTTGTATTGTCCTCCGATGTTGATTCCTGTCTTAAATTGCTGTTTCAATACATAAGGGATATGGGTCTGGAGACTTTACACATCCCTGTTACACACCCCTTTACTGACTGATGCTGGGTAGTCTGGTTGTATTTTCTTCTCTATGCATGATTATTCTTTGGCAAATACTCTTCATACTAATTTTTTGATGTTAATGACATTCTAAGGTTCCTAAAATCATCAGAATTGTAATGAACATAGATTACATAAATGAGGTGTATGTCCAATACAACATGCGAGTACACTAAACACTATTTAAATTATGGCTACCTATATACTTGACAGATACATTTTCTCGATAGGCTGCTTGAATGCCCTTTGTACAGACAATGGGAGATTTGCTATACTGCATAATTCTACTAGAATGCACCTGATTTTGCACATACAAAATAGAAAAGGCAAACATAAATAAGAGTGCCTTGATGGCGCAGTTCTGCAGTTGCATAGTGGCTAGCGTTTCTATCTATATTCCAGTTGGCTAGCAAGTCCTGCTAATGGTTAGTGCTGTTATGTTAATCCGCAACAGATAGGATTTTTCCCCAACCATCAGGCTCTCAGGTGGATCCATCCTCATGAAAATTTGTACCAGGCACTTAAATTTCCTAAGTAGTCTGGGAAGTGCAGGTGAAGGGAAATGGTCACTCCACCTCATGTCATGGCCTAGAATATGTGAAGGCCTAACACTGGGGCCTGCCCCAATGGCAGTATTTATGGGACTGCCTTCACATTTTCACAAAAGATTCTCCAATGCATCAAACATTGAAGTGGGTGTCAATACTTATTGATTAACCACATTTTCCATTGTCACCACTAAGTCCACAGTTTAAAATTTATATTTGGTTGCACATTCACCCTGTGACTAGAAAATGGCAATGGAATCTATACTTATAATGCAAATTCTTTTGTAAAATATCAGGTTGACCAAATGTGGCAAGATATGAAGTCGTTTTCCCTCACCTTGTTTTTAGCACCATTGACCAGTTGCATTAATGCCACTGATTTAATAATTTTCCCTAACACTCGTTACTTTATTTCATCTAGTCGTTAATTTCGTCTAGTTTTTTAATTACAGTACTGATAGCTGTTTGAAATAGCAAGTTCATAGATAACTTCATAAAACTCTTTGTACCTTGATGTTCTTTCTTTACAGCAGATCACACTATGGGAATTAAAATAAATTTATACTTTTATTGTCAAGTTGGCAGTATGATCAGACATGGTTAGTACCAAATATTCCATCTGGTATATTTAATGAGGCTAGTATATATTAGAACCAGTTTTGATTGAAATTGCTTAAAGTGAATAGCACATAATTCATTGTGTATACACCTACACCAGTTATTACATGTGAACCTTTATCAATGCCCCAATCACAACCTATAGCCCACATTATACATCTCAATACATTAAAATCTATCCCAGTGTACAACATAATACGTTAAAATCTATACATCACATAATAGTATCTTAATAAATATTATAATCTATATCCTTCATTATACATTGTCTAATTGCATTATAATCTATAGCTCACATTATACATCACGTAATTTATACCTCACATATCCTACAGCCGACACTGTAGTCTCATGACATTACAGTCCTCGCATACATCAGTGTCATGACATTAGTCCTCGCATACATCAGTGTCTCGTGACAGTCCTAGCATACATTGGCGTCTCATGACATTATTCCTTGCATACATCGGTGTCTCATGACATTACAGTCCTCGCATACATCGATGTCTCATGTCATTAGTCCTCGCATACATCGGTGTCTCATGACATTACAGTCCTCGCATACATCGGTGTCTCATGACATTAGTCCTCGCAAACATCAGTGTCTCATGTCGTTAGTCCTCGCATACATCGGTGTCTCGTGACATTAGTCCTCGCATACATCGATGTCTCATGTCATTAGTCCTCGCATACATCGGTGTCTCATGACATTACAGTCCTCGCATACATCGGTGTCTCATGACATTACAGTCCTCGCATACATCAGTGTCTCACGACATTACAGTCCTAGCATACATCAGTGTCTCATGACATTAGTCCTCTCATACACCAGGTCTCATGACATTAGTCCTCGCATACATCGGTTTCTCATGACATTAGTCCTCTCATACATCAGTGTCTCATGACATTACAGTCCTCGCATACATCAGTGTCTCATGACATTAGTCCTCTCATACATCAGTGTCTCATGACATTACAGTCCTCGCATACATCAGTGTCTCATGACATTAGTCCTCTCATACATCATCTCATGACATTAGTCCTCGTATACATCGGTGTCTCATGAGATTAGTCGTCGCATACATCATTGTCTCATGACATTACAGTTCTCGCATACATCAGTGTCTCATGACATTACAGTCCTCGCATACATCAGTGTCTCATGACATTACAGTCCTCGCATACATGTGTCTCATGACATTAGTCCTCGCATACATCAGTGTCTCATGACATTAGTCCTAGCATACATCTGTGTCTCATGACATTAGTCCTAGCATACATCAGTGTCTCATGACATTAGTCCTAGCATACATCAGTGTCTCATGACATTACAGTTTTCACATACATCAGTGTCTCATGACATTACAGTCCTAGCATACATCTGTGTCTCATGACATTAGTCCTCGCATACATCAGTGTCTCCTGACATTAGTCCTAGCATACATCAGTGTCTCATGACATTACAGTTCTAGCATACATCAGTGTCTCATGACATTACAGTCCTAGCATACATCAGTGTCTCATGAGATTAGTCCTAGCATACATCAGTGTCTCATGACATTAGTCCTCGCATACATCAGTGTCTCATGACATTAGTCCTCACATACATCAGTGTCTCATGACATTACAGTTCTCACATACATCAGTGTCTCATGACATTACAGTTCTCACATACATCAGTGTCTCATGACATTAGTCCTCGCATGCATCAGTGTCTCATGACATTGCAGTCCTCGCATGCATCAGTGTCTCATGACATTACAGTTCTCACATACATCAGTGTCTCATGACATTAGTCCTCGCATACATCAGTGTCTCATGACATTAGTCCTCGCATACATCAGTGTCTCATGACATTACAGTTCTCGCATACATCGTCTCATGACATTACAGTTCTCGCATACATCGTCTCATGACATTACAGTCCTCGCATACATCAGTGTCTCATGACATTAGTCCTCGCATACATCAGTGTCTCATGACATTAGTCCTCGCATACATCAGTGTCTCATGACATTAGTCCTCGCATACATGTGTCTCATGACACTACAGTTCTCGCATACATCAGTGTCTCATGACATTACAGTCCTCGCATACATCAGTGTCTCATGACATAGTCCTCGCATACATCAGTGTCTCATGACATTAGTCCTCGCATACATCAGTGTCTCATGACATTAGTCCTCGCATACATCAGTGTCTCATGACATTAGTCCTCGCATACATCAGTGTCTCATGACATTAGTCCTCGCATACATCAGTGTCTCATGACACTACAGTTCTCGCATACATCAGTGTCTCATGACATTAGTCCTCGCATACATTAGTGTCTCATGACATTAGTCCTCGCATACATCAGTGTCTCATGACATTTGTCGATCCTCACCATATGACACAAATTGATAGCCAACAGTATGCTGGTTAGTAAGTGGTTAGTATGCTTGTCTACCAAGAGGATGGACCGAGTTTAATTAATAGAAGTATCATTTTTCTTGAGATAGACGGCAGCATTTTTCTTAAGAATACAGACGGCAGCATTTTTCTTAAGAATACAGACGGCAGCATTTTTCTTAAGAATACAGACGGCAGCAGTCTTTCTCCGAAGCCTAAAATGGGTAGTGACTAGTTTTCATAATTTGTAAATACCTTTTCTGGTAAAGAGTTGGTCACTCCCATTTTCAAGAATATAACGGCCAATTGCTTCACAACTGTGCAGCCATTTCTGTTATGACAGTTACCTTAAACTGTCCATAAACTGTCCATGATTCATACATATATAGTTCACTGCAGTATGTTATGCCTCACACTAATATATATATTCCTCACACTATACATTTAACCTTGCATTTTTATACATTTGTCCTTAACATTGTTTGCTTCATAACTTCTGTCTCTCACTGATCACTCAGTACATAATTCTCAACCTATGCCTATCTGTATTTTACATTATCACATATGCCCCGCGTTTGCATAAACCTCAGATTTAAGGAAATGCCTTTCGTTATGCCAGGATTAAGTGAAATATATTAATGCATGCTTAAGATTATCTTGTAAATTTATGTTGATTTACTCTGCAATAGACGAGTACCCATACATTCAGCATATAAAACCTTAGAAACAGAACGATTAGTACAGAGAACGTGCGTATTTTCCAACGTTACATGCTGGTGCGAACTACAAATTGGCTGAACTAAAGTGCCTTCGATTGGTAGACAAAACGGGAATATTTTGGGGATGTGAAACGTGAATATCTAGGGAAAAGATTATGGATGGAGGCGTACTAGGGAAGTGGAAGACAATAGGATTCAGGACGTGATTCATTCTAAAATTGAGAACTGAAATCAGATCCGACTCCGCGATGAGCAAATTTCATGTAATAACTACTGAATGTATCTGCCAGTCTTTTAAGGTACTCCAATTATGGCATGTACTGTCACAGACGGAACTGAAACAGTGGCCCATGCTACCCACACACAGCTGCGTCTGTGATAGTGGAAAATGCTGCACAACAAAACGGGAGCTGCAGTGACCATTCTCATCTATCTGGAAAACATAGCAATGACTCGACTTCAACTGGGAAGGTTGTCTAAGCGACTTTTGCTAGTTAAGTCAATGCAATAGTCGCCCCTTGCTAAAAGTGAAGACTTCAGTAGTAACACTTGCTTCATACACCAGTCTCTTTATTTTAGCCGAATATAGCATGTAAAATAGCTGGGCACTGAAACAATGGATCACAATCCAGAAGCTGCATGAACAGTTAAATTACAAACTTAAACTAATTATGGTGAGGAAGAGAAGCAAATAGATTGTTTAGCCAATGGTGCCAGCATTAATTCTACAGAACTGGTACAGGTTAATCTTCATGGATTATTTCTATACTGCTACTAAATTGATGTTCATTTTTGGACATCTTGTGGCGCATATGTATTTGAGAAGTGAAAAGTAGCATTTGCGTTTGTTTTCATCGGTTTTCTTAATTGCACTATTGCTACAGGGGTTGGCATTGCATTTTCAGTTGAAACTTATCAAATCTTCAAATAACTACAAATAGTAGTGAATAATTTATTTTGTTTACATTATCGTAACTTTTTCATCATTAAAAACTAGAGTATCACTTGAGTACTTTTTTTTTTTAAAGTTTGTACCATTTCTTGCATTCTTTACAAGTTTACATTTTCGTTATTGTAGATACGGTCATTACAAAGACAATATGAGCATACTTTGTATTTGTGCCCACTCCCCACTTCACTAAGCTTGTTTTGGCATAGCTACATTCTGTTAATACACTAAAGTGTAAGCAGAAATTAATATAAGCTAATACTTTGCGTAAAAATCTTGTGTAAAATTGTTCTGAAGCAGAAAAGTCTAGTTTATGTAATAATTGTGAACATTAATTATTTTCAGATACTAAATCATGTAATAAACATACCTGGACTGCTGAGTTTATTCTCAGTATTCAGGTATTTATTTGTTTGACCAAAATTTGTCTGACATTTAATTAAGCCATGTTTTGTTTGTTTGCTTGACGAAGTGTGCTTGTAATTTGCATTCTGACTGGTTTAAACGCTACTAAGAGTCGGACATATTGGATGGAATTTTGTATTTTTCTGACAAATCCTTTATTAATAATAATAATAAAAAAAAATTATTTAAATATCCGTGTTTGCCTTTCTTAATATCCAAGTCTCATTACTGAAGATAGTGAAAGTTTCGGAAAAATATTTGTGTGCATGCGTCATTTTAACTCTTAGGCTTCCAGATAATGCATGGTTTTAGATGTATCTTTAGAATCCAAGCCATTGTGTAATGTTCTCTCAAATATATTTGGTCGGCTATACAAAATACCTTACTTCCACTTATGAATATATGTATACAATCTATTTAGGGCATTTGTTGTTAAACCGGCTAGGGTCAAGTAAATTACAATTGCTAGGACAAGATGGTCGTCAAAAACATTGGTGTTTAATATTATAAAAAAAGTGCCACCACCATAAATTATACAAAATTGAGATCCAGCAGTGATTTCAACTTTTCCCTCCCACTTTTCCACCGCACTTTCTTAGGATTTAGTTGGCATTTCTTTGGTTTTTAAATCTTCACACAAATGTGCCTGTCATGGCCCCTGAATTTCGCTTTCACCTTTGAAATCTAAGGTTGTTGCAACTGCCTTAGTTAACACGGCATGTCTGTAAAGTATATTCCAATTACATTTAAAGTCATACTCGTTAAAATATCTTCATTGCTTCATAGCTTGGCCCACGTTCCACTATTAACATGTAGAGATTTATCTACATACAGATGTTTCTTAAGACTATCATGTCTAGATTTTAACTGCCATCTTTCATAACTATCTGCTTCAGATATCAAACAGCTTCCTGACCATCTATCTTCAGGTTTCATCTGGGTCAGATGTCATAGTCTAGATTTCTTCAGGTTTCATCTGGGTCAGATGTCATTCTAAAGATTTCTTCAGGTTTCATCTGGGTCAGATGTCAGTCTAGATTTCTTCAGGTTTCATCTGGGTCAGATGTCATTCTAAAGATTTCTTCAGGTTTCATCTGGGTCAGATGTCAGTCTAAAGATTTCTTCAGGTTTCATCTGGGTCAGATGTCAGTCTAAAGATTTCTTCAGGTTTCATCTGGGTCAGATGTCAGTCTAAAGATTTCTTCAGGTTTCATCTGGGTCAGATGTCAGTCTAAAGATTTCTTCAGGTTTCATCTGGGTCAGATGTCAGTCTTTAAGATTTCTTCAGGTTTCATCTGGGTCAGATGTCAAGTCTAAAGATTTCTTCAGGTTTCATCTGGGTCAGATGTCATAGTGTAAAGATTTCTTCAGGTTTCATCTGGGTCAGATGTTAGTCTAAAGATTTCTTCAGGTTTCATCTGGGTCAGATGTCAGTCTAAAGATTTCTTCAGGTTTCATCTGGGTCAGATGTCATAGTCTAAAGATGTCTTCATGTTTCATCTGGGTCAGATGTCAGTCTAAAGATTTCTTCAGGTTTCATCTGGGTCAGATGTCAGTCTAAAGATTTCTTCAGGTTTCATCTGGGTCAGATGTCATTGCCTAGAGGTTTCAATCATGAATGTCTACATCTTTGTTTTGACTACACAAAGGCTTCAGTAAAGTAAGACATATGATAAACATGCCTGCAAATCTCCAAACTGATGTTATAAAGACTTTTTTTTTTTTGGGGGGGGGGGAGCATATCCTTTACAGGACATTGCTGTCAACACCAGCATCTTTCAGCTGTATGTTGATTTTTTGGCAAGATTACGCTCAGTAGTTTATAAAGACCTTAGCACTTGTAAAACAAACATTGGAAACCAGCTGCCATGAAAATTGGTAATGAAGTATGTAAATATGAGACTGTAATGTAAGTTGTCATGATTCATTTTCCCTATGTAATGAAATTATAACAAGATATTCAGATGATGCAGCATTGATAAAAAAACAGGAGCTGCAGCATTTAGTTGTAGCTATTGTACAAAGTGAGCAGCTAGGGTTAGAACGAAATGAAGAAATCTGTACAATGTACATGTAAGGAAATGCGATAATTCTCTATCTAGTCTCTCATAAGTGGTGCCTTACATAGTTTACAAGAATCACTATGGTAAAGGGTTTGGCAAGATGGAAAACAAACTGAATTGACAGAATAATACGCATGTTTGTGTCCTAAGCGCTTCAATGAGCATGGTCTGAAGGTCAATATGAGTTCTGTACGCAGACAGTGGATTGAATCGCTGCGGAGATCTATTCGTAGTCATCTTCGCTCCGGAAGTTGAGGGAAATAAACGAGCTAGTAAACATGCTGCCTCTGCACATGGGCAGCCTGTGGATCATGCCGATATTATTAATACCCTTAGATATGTGGAGAGTGGACATTTACTAAAACTGAACGGCGCATAAATGTCTTTGAATACAAATGTTATAGACTTCCAAGAATATTTTGGATAAAAGGACCAGATGCATCCATACTTCAAGACATGAATATTGAAGAAGGTTGGCTATTAAAGACGATAAAACAAAGAAAATTGAAATATTTTGATCACTTGAAACGAAACGAAAGTTTGGAGAGAACAATAATGGAGGGGGTATATGCCTGTGAAGAGATGATACAGGCCAAGAGAAGATTTGGTGCAGGATGTGGCAGATGATCTTCAGATGGGTGTATGGGATCCATGACATCTTGCTTATGATCGAGAGGTTTTCCGGAAGGTTTTACTGGAGCGAAGTTGCAAAGGACATGCTACTGAATTCGTGAATGAATGAAAGATTGACGCCAATGAATCCACATTGTTATAAAGAATGAGATACTTCAGAGTAAGAATTAGTACGGTCAGACACGAGAGGAACATCGGGAGAATGAGGGACCTAGTCAACCAACACAGAACTGGCAGTATTAGCCGCCGAAAGCATATGCATATATTGAAAGGGGATCTGAGCATATATGGACATCTCTGGAACGCAAGGATGATACCCCAATAGATGACTGAATGACCAATAAAAAGCTGTCTACTGCATAATAAATGAAGCGCTACAGAACTTATACTGTTCTATGGGTGTGAAATACAAATACACGGACAATATGTACACAAGCTGAGACATATCTAATGGCATTGGAAACTTGGTTTCTGTGAAAAGTATAATAACCACGGAAAGACAGAAAATCCAATGAGAAAATCCTACAAAAACACATGTGAACTGTAAATTGATTCAATATATTAAACCTATGCAGTCAAGAGAGTGTGGGCACATTCTGAGGAAATATAAACTTGAAAACTTAGTGACAACTGGCAAGACTGATGGTGAAAACAGCAAGGGAAAGGTAAGATATACAGTCTGGATAATCTTGTCACACGGCATAATCGAGACAAGAACACCCAGCTTATCCAACATTAATGATAAGACAGAGATGGCGAACCATGACAGTGCACTTATAGGCGTGGCACATGATGATGAATCCTGGCTACAGTTAACTATTATCCTTATTGAAGAACTAGAAATGTAAATCTTGAAGGGGAAAAAAACATTCACCGTCACTAAAAGAACAAGTAACACTTTAGCGCCGACATCTAAGGTATTTAGGCGGAATTCGCACCCAGCCATGAGTATGGCGCTCATAGGTTCAGTAGCTTCGGTTGACCAAGGACATATATCTGTATCGTTTATCTTTATTTTATAAATCACTAGCTGACCCGGCCCGGCTTCGCCCAGGCCCTGGAGGGGATCTATCTATCTATCAGTCTGTCTGTCTGCTTGTTTG